>CANYBF010392507.1:0-18541 GCA_948192965.1 Dalechampia spathulata
ACTATGCATTATGGTTTATGGTATGCTAAGAATGATTACTTTGATTTAATTGCCTATTCTGATGCTAATTTTGCTGGTAATCTACTTGATAGGAAAAGTACCTCAGGTACTTGTCATTTTCTAGGTAATTGTTTGGTTTCTTGGTTTAGTAAGAAACAAAATTGTATCTTTATCCACTGCAGAATCTAAGTACATATCCGCAAGTTGTTGTTGTGCTCAAGTTCTTTGGATTCAACAACAATTAAGGGATTACAATATGTGTGTTTCTTGTACCTCCATTAAATGTGACAATACTAGTGCAATTATTCTCTCTAAGAATCCTATTCAGCACTCTAGAACTAAGCATATAGATATTAGACACCATTTCCTTCGTGATAATGTGCAAAAAGGGAAGGTTGTATTAGATTTTGTTGATACAACTCACCAATTGGCCAATATTTTTACTAAACCTCTAAGTGAAGAACGATTGAACTTTATCAAACATGAATTAGGGATGATAGATGGGTCATTTTTGAAATAGGAGTGGTGGTGGACTTAGAAATCTTCAAGAAATTTTGTAAAAATTCTTCAAAATTTTATGTTTTCAGTCACCGTACGGCCATACCACATTATGGTACGCCCATACGGATCTCACCCATCCTTGTAACTCTTTCTGGTACGACCTATAACGTCTTCTGTATGACCAGACCAGTCTTTATATGGTCGTACGAAATGGTGGTACGCCCATACGCGATCTTGATAGCATTTTATCTTACATTTTTTGTACGGTCGTACGCCTGGGAGGTACGCCCGTACGCGATCTTGAATTCCAAATGTCTGTATCTCGTACGGTCGTACGATATGTCCATCTGCCCATACCAAATGTCGATTTTTAGTTCATTTTTAACTCGTACGGCCGTACGCGATTCCCGTACGCCCGTACGCGACATTGAAATCAGTTTAAAAACTCATTTTTTCAGTTTTCAACTCATTTTCACTCAGATTTCCTCTCAAATTTCCTCTCCCCTCCTCTCCAAATCACTCCTAACCTCTAGCAGTCTGCTCACATTTGTCTTTTTGGGTTTTTTTTCACTCTTTTAACTCCATTTTCAATTCAGTTTCTTTATTTTATTGCTTTTTTCACTGCCTTTTTATGATATTTTGATTTTTTGATTATTCTAGGCCTATTTAACTCTAGGTTATTTAGAGTTTAGTGCTTAGGGTATAATTTTGAATCTTTGTGTCAAATTATATTGCCTTTTACACAGGTTTTATTTTTTGAGTTTTTAACTTACGTCAAATTTCTGCCAAAATTTCAAAAACTTCTGTTTCTCACTGTTTTATTATTTGTTTACTGCTTTTCACTATGTCTGATCCTGCCCCGCATGGTGGCTCTTCCTCTCGGAGAGTCAAACGCACTTGTCCTCCCGGTTCTGGCCCTCGTGATACTTCTGCTGCTTCTTCTGAGAGGGCATCCATTTTAAGTGAGAAAGTCTTCTCTCACTCTTGTTTTACGTGTCGTTATACACTCCGCCTTCTTGGTTTGAAGGACGACGTTCTTGGCTATTTAGCCAATATACATTGGACAGATTTTGCTTTCCTGTCCAATCATTTTATTGAGTCTGTATCTCTTGAGTTTTTACAGTCTTTTTCTCTTTCTACTTCTTTTTCTTGCTCCTTCCGTCTCTTTAGGAGACATTATACTCTTTCTGCTTCTGATTTTGATGCCATTTTTGGCTTTCCTACTGAGGGTATTTCTAATGCCAAATCTGCGGTCTATGATCGTAATGCCTTTTGGAGTCAGATTGCACTCCCCACTGCCTTCCGGCCTTCTCGACAGAAGGCCTCCTGTCTTAAGTCTTCTGCCCTGTTCTACTGTCATCGGCTCATCTCCTATCTTATATTCGGGAGATCCGAGTCAAATGACACTATCACTGGCCCAGACCTCCTCTTTCTATACTGCATGGTCTCGGGCACACCTATCCAGTCTGGATGTTGGCTTCAGACCTCCTTCCATGAGGTGGGCGTCCAGAAGATGCCTGGCAAGGCCATTCTCTTTGGACCTATTATTCATCATATTTGCCAGCATCTCTAGGATTTTCCTCCTACCGCTCCCACTCCAGGACCTCGTGGTCCTAATCTCGATCTTTCGTTCATTGAGCATACGATGCTCTTTGAACACACTGCTGATGACGAGTACGTCCTTCATCCAGAGTACATTTCTAGACGTCTTGGCCACCTTCAGTCATTAGAACTTCCCAATGACACTGTTTCTCTCTACGGCCGGCGAGCTGTAGCGGTTCTTCAGGAGCTTCAGGTTCCTCTACCTGATGATACTCCCATCGAGTGGAGAGACCAGCCTGCTCCTCCCTTGGATGACGCTGTACGTCAGGCAGCACTTAGCCGCAAGCGTCAGAGACATACTTTTGCTGGTGCCTCTTCCTCTGCTACTTCCACTGATCCTACTACTACTGCTGGTGCTGCTTCTGAGCCTACTCCTCTTGCTCCAGCTTCTACTTCTGTTGATCCTCCGCTTGCTGACCTACTAGCTCAGCACTTCACTTCTCTTACCACGACTATGATTGGACTACAGGAGCGCATTGATTCTATTGATCAACGGCTTACTTAGCACATAGCTGATTTTCAAGAGTTTGCTACTTCTACTTCAGTGACTCTTCACTTTGTTAGTGTAGCAGTAGATCCTTTTATTGTTTCTCCATCGAGTCCCACTCCTCCTCATGACCCTGAGTGATCATCTCTATTTTGATGTTATCAAAGGGGGAGATTTTTAGTTTATATATTTAGGACTTCAGTGGAGTAGTTTGTTATCTTTAGTGTATGTTTATTTTTGGATATTGTATCATCTTCTATCTTGTATATATATGATGATGTTTATTCAGTTTATGTGTTTTGATGATTGATGATTTGTTGTTGTTTATTTATCTCATCTATGTGTATTTTGGTTGTTATTTGATGCCTTAATTGTATTTTTTTATTGTATTGCAAATATTCCAAAATAAAGGGGTCCTCCCTCAGATGACACTGCACGATAGGCGGTACTTAGCCGCAAGCGTCAGAGACATGCTTCTGATGGTGCCTCTTCCTCTACTGGTAATTAATTTTGCTAAAATGATGTAATACCAAATTATTAATATTTGTGGCTATTGGCTGGTAATTGATATTTAATTTACTAGATCGGATTTTCTTTAAATGCATGATATAATATATTTGTGATCTTCAGACTTAATAATTTTTTTATTTTATCGATTTTATTTTTAAATTTATTTTTTGATAAGTTACGGTAAATTCAAGTGTTTAAAGTATATGAAAAAATTAATATATTAAAATTTAAAAAATTAAAATGAAAAAATAAAATGAAAAATATGTAAAATTTAAGGGATACAAATATATTTTATTTTATTTTAACTAAATATTAGGATTTTTCCTTTTTATATTTGCTATAATTTGATTGTGCTATGGATGGTTTAAAAAATTGATCGAATTAATTAGTTTAAAATTTTAAATTTAAATTGATTAATTAAACTAAATCAATGGATGGAAATTTGATTTATTTTGATTTTATATGAAAAGTTAAATCAATCGAATATATATATATATATATATATATATATATATATATATTATAGAATTAAGTCAAATCAAAATAGGTATTTAATTTGATTGGATTTGACTTTTCATATTTTGGACATTTGTTTTGACATGATTTTCATATTTGATTTGATTTATTTATAAAATAATATTGATAAATTAATTTAATTGATTTGATTTGATTTATTAAATTTTAAATTAAAAATTAAATTGATAAATTAAGTTTGATTAAATTTTTAAAAATTTATATTTTAAAACATTTAATCTAATTTAAATTTAAAAAATAAATATTTGGATTCATAAATCAAAAATATATTATTATAATATTTCATATTTTCTCAAAAATGAAAATAAAAAAATTATATAAATTTTCATATTGTTTTGAAATAAAAAATGAAGATTTATGATTTCATAAAATAAAACTAAATAATAAAATATTAAATTTTATTAAAATTTTCAATTTTATCATTTGGATTATTTACCACATCGATGAAATGGTCAAAATTTCCCTAAAAAGTACATCCCACGTCGCTAAATAATTAACGACAAAACCTCTTGTAATTAATACAAAATAAATAGCAAGTTGATGTCTACAATCCTGCCAAAAATAGTGCTAATTTTAATTTTCATAAATGAAAATATTTCTTTAAATATTATATATTTATTGTAACATCCATATTATTTTTATAGGATAAAATAATATAGGATATTTTAAAATTATATGAATATATGAGAATTTAAATAAAATATATTATATGTATATGTGTAAAATTGTTTAAATAATATAAATTATTTATGAATTTTTAAATACTGGTCTTATTTATAGAGTATAATGTTTATTTAAAAACTATTTAGGTTGAATTTTTGTGTGTGTTAATAATATTAGGTTTAAATTGATTTAGTTATAATAAATAATATATATAAATTTATATTAATAAATAAATATTTATTTATTTACTTAATATTTTTAAATGAAAAAAACCACTCACACACGCCCCAGAGAGGAAAAAAATGAATTTGGCTGCAATCAGGAAAAAGATTGATAAATGGAAAATTTGATTTGAGGATTTATACGAATTAAATTCAAATATATATATATATATATATATATATATGTTTATTATATTTAGTTATAGATGATTTAGTATATTAGGGTGTTATTATTGATTAGAGATTGGGGTTTTGTGAATAATGAATTGATATATTTTGGGACGATTTAATCTTGCAAATGTCTTATGTAAATTAGGTGTTTGATGATTTTAAAGAAATTATTTGATGAATTTATTTAAAAATTAGGTGAATATAATATTAGATCATATATGTAGGAATATGGAATAAATATTAAATAATTAGGATCAATTATTTCAATAAATTGTTTAATATTGAAAATTGTAGTATATTTTATGATGAATTTATGAAATTTATAACTCGAATTACATACATGATCCTATGATGAATTTTTGATATGTTTTGGATCTTGAATTATAAATTATAAATTAGTTCTTATAAACGGTTGGATCTTGAATTATAAATTAGTTCTTATAAACTATTTTTGATAAACTGCATTATGGCTATTTGGGAATTTAAATTTAAGACTTAATTATATGATCCTAAAAGAATATAATGTTTGATAGAACACATGTAGCTACTGCTACTTCAATATAGGATGTTATTTAAATTTTTATTTAAGTTGGATGTTTGTAGTAAATTACATAATATATATATATATATATATATATATATATATCAATTATATGGATTACAAGTATGAATTCATAACTAAGAAATCATATAATGAAACGTGTAATTAGTTTTGGTAGAATGTATTTGATTAGATGATTTAAACTTAAAAATGAGTTATTTTAATTGTATTGGAATATATTATTGAGTTGGGTTAAATGATAATAAATATTAATTAGAAGTTAATTAAGGAAAATTAAATCTTCTAATATAAAGATAACATTCTATAGTTATTAGTAGGTATATTATTGTAAAATATGTGGATGAAAACTATATTATATGTCATTATAGGTATTAGTTTGAGAGGTGCCGAATAAGTGACTAATATATGGTTATTAGACATTTACGCCTATATACAAGTGAGGGGTTATACATATATATTATAACTAAATTAAAATGTATGATGTTTATATAATATGTTTGTGTATATGATGTTTGCCTAGAATTCAGTGAACAATTGCTTTCTTATTTGCTTTATGTGTCTTACATGATTATCTTATATTTAATGTTATGTTGAGTGTGTGTCAATACTTATTGACTGTTTTGAAAATCTACATTATTTGGTACCAAAAGGTGATGTTCCTCACCCCGACCCGACAGGACTGTGAAGGAGGTAAATCACGGTACCCAACGGCCTCCTAGATGGGGATTCGGGGTCTTGGTGCCCACAAGGAGCCCACCCAAAGGGTGTAACTCCCACACTGCGGCTGCCAAGACTCGAACCGTTGATCATTTGGTACCAACGCCACACCCGAGTACCAACTGGGCTACACCCGTGCGGATGAAAAATATGGTGATGGGTGTTGTGTCCTAATGAGATTATTTGTGTTATGAATGTGTTGAAAAATTGGTTTAATAATGTGGTTGGATTTTTGATTTTATTATCATATGTTAAAAGATTATAAGATTACAAGGTAATCTATTACAAGATGCAAGATTATCTTATTATAATATTATAACATACAAAAATTATTATTACACCATAAATGTATATGTAGTTCGATGTTCTATATGCCATGTTACTTGTATTATTAATGCCATGTTATTTGGATGTGGTAAATTAAATTATGCATGATATTTGAAATTGTGATTTGGTGTGAATGTGGTGGGTGTAGTTATATAATTATTCTCCTATTATTTGTGGTTGTTGTTTTATATATGAAATTATTTATCTACTTGTCTAATTTTTGGTTATTTAGACTTTTTTTATATGTTATATATATATATATATATATATATATATGTTGTATAATTGATATTATTTTAATTGAGTTAATAATAGGTTAGTTCCCCATCTCGTATAATTTTTCATTGAGCATGCAAAAACTCATCCCTACAATTTTAGATTTTGCATAAGAATTTGATACTATTTCTTCTTATCAAGCTTCAAGATTTAAACTTATTCATAAGATTTTCATATGTCAGGTTTTATATGTTAGTTTATGTTATAATTTAGTTAATCTTTATGTTATTGGAGGTTGATAGCATATTTATTAGTCATTTGTACCATCTTACTGTATTATTTTAGAAAATTTTTTGATTAGGTATGACAAGCATTACAATGTTAAAGATTATATTATGTTTAAAAATCTTGCATATCGAGGCTTGTGAGATTATAATAGCTTATCTCATATCGATCATGACCCTGATTTTGGATCGTAATATAAAAAAGAATAATTATAAAAATAATAGACTTTTATTTTATATTTTATAATAATATTAAATAATTTTTAAATCTTTTTGATAATAATTATAATTTTTTCTTATAAAAATATTAGTTTTTTATAATATATTTATGATAAATTTGAAGTTAACTTTTTGTATAAATTAAAATAAACTTAAAATAACTTTTAAAATGTTATTTTTTAAAAAAATTAATATTTTTATAGAATTTTTATCATGTGAAAAAATCTCTTAAATTGATATTTTTATAAGATTTTGATTTATTTAATTATTTAAAATATTAATATTTGTGTAGAAAAATATTTTTCTTGAAAATGCATCTATATTATTTTTTTCATAAAAGATTTGAACCATTCGATTTTAGGAATTAAATTTTTTAAAAATAATGCTACAATTAATTTTTTATTTTTAAATTTATTGGATTTAAGTTGGTTCGATTTTTTTTTTGATTATTTCTCGGTTATTTTGATTTTCAAAATTGAAAATTTTAATTTTGTTAGAGTAAATATTTTGTATTGAAAATTTTTTAAATTAAATCAAATTAACTTGAATCAAGATATACTCTATGTTAATAATACCAAATTTAAGTTGGTTTGATTTTTTTGGATTATTTCTTGGTTATTTTGATTTCAAAATTGAAAATTTTAATTTTATTAGATTAAATATTTTTTATTGAAAATTTTTTAAATTAAATCAAATTAATTTGATAAATTTAATTTGAATCAAGCTATACCATATTGTCACGGGAGACAAAATATCCCACATCGGAAAGATACAGGAAAGGTCTTGGGTTTATAAGGAGGAGGGCTGCACATCCTAACAGGCATGTCTTTTGGAAAGAGGATAATGACTCCACCCGTGACAATATGCTAATAATACCAAATTCATTCATGGATAGTCTTATATTTATCCATTAAAATGATAAATCACTTCATATGACAATAACATGTATTAATCCTTTTATTAAATATCGAATGATTATCATTTTTCATTATTAATAGATTAATACATTTGAGAATTATATTAATTAATTTATAATTATATTCGAGAATTTATGGAAGAGTGGTTGTTCAATATTCTTCTTGCAGAATCTTCAATTTCTCAACAACAAAGTTTCCTTCTTTGAACCTCTGTCTTTTCTCATGAGCCATGACATACTTCCAGCCCAGTTCCTCACCACAGTTGCTGCAATATATGCCAGCAATTGTGTATACTCCAGTTATCATCTGCCTATCTTCTTTGCCCCCCAACACCACATTCATCACATGTGAGAACATATAAGCCTGCCCTGTTTTTGCCTATCACAACACAAACTTATAATTTTCGGTTTCATTCATCTGGAGGACTCTTCTGACCGCTCATAGATTCTTATTGGCTTACTAAATTTTTCACTTCAAACTTTAAAAATAAAGTAATTCACATTAAAATATTAATCTATTATTTACATGGATTCAATAATAAAATCAATTACGTTTTTTAAAAAAGTCAAAATATTTTTAAATAAATCCATATATTAGAAGCTAACAACTACCGATCATGAAAACATGTAATGATTACTATAAAATTAAAATCTAATAACTAACGACTCATAATTTTCAAAAAATGAAATGGATTGAACTCGGTCAACTCGATCTGATCGAAGGAAAATAAATAATAACAAAAAAGGCAAGCAAGCAACCAATCAATCACCTTGAAAGCGGTTGAAATCAGATCGCCGTTGAAAGCAAGAGGGTTTCTGCAATTTCTGCAGCTGTACAAGGGATAGTCTTGAGCAGCCATAATTCTATAATCAATCTGAAAAACAAAAAAACAGGAAATAAACATTAATACATACAAAAAAAAGAGAGTAAAGAAGATCTAACACCGTATATTAGCAAAATTAAATTAAATAATTTTGCAACAATAAAAGAAAGACCTGAATTTTATTCTCTGGCTTGAGGAGAAGATGATACGGAAGAAAGAGAAGGTGTATGTGTATTGTATGAGAATGGACACCTTATATTATACATCATATGTATATATAGAATAAAGTTTTTTCTGGACAAAGACTTCTAGCTTAAAGTGATTGACTTTATAGTTTTGGATAATGAGTGGTGATATTTTAATTGAATTTTCTATTTTTTAGGCTTTTTTTTCTTTTAATTTTTTTTATTTTATTTTAATAAATTCTAAATACTAAATATGACTTTAAAATAACAGACGATAATTCAAATTATACAAGATATACTTCATTTATTATAAAGAAACAAATAATTTAAATTATCAGTTAAAACCTCTGAATGATTGCTTAGAAATAACTTTTCTTAAAAATTTTTGAAAAATAGTACAAATAAAAAATATTTATAAATATAGCCTTTTTTTTTAAGTTTTAATATAAGTTTTATTTGGAATTTTAATATAAAAAATCATTATTTTTAATCATAACTTTCAAATCATTTATTATTTTTAATTTTTTTAAAAAATACATCATTTTTTCTGTTGAAAATAAAATTATTTAGATATGAGTAATCATGAATGAGAAAATTAAGATAAAAATGACTCAGATAAATATATATATGAAAATTAATATATCTCAAAATAAATATATTTAAAGATAAATATTATCTTAGATATGCTTCTTAGACAAATAGAAGAATTATTAAATCATATTTAAATATATATATATATATATTTTTTTTCTAAATCATTAATCTCGATTAATCTTTGATTTCAGTTTCCAACAAGCCTATAATCCGGTCTGAACCGTCAACATCAATGATTATGGAGAAAAAACCGGAACCAAATCGGATTTTGACGAAATTTGGGTCGGTTTTTGCTGGGGTGATACGCCAAATTGAAATTCATAAATATTGGACCACAAATGCTAGCCGATGGTTGACCCACCCGGACCGGCGTGCCTTCGCAATCTTCTTCCTTCTTCACTAACGTAGTTCCCTCCCCACCTCTCTCTGCTAATAAACTTTCTCTTAATTATGGCTGATGCCTACTGGAGATACACCGATGCACGGCAGCCGCAGCAACAGACAATCCCTACCCTTGCCGGAAAACGCTCTCGCTCCGACTACGGTACTTTTATCAATTTGCTTATCAAATTTCTTCAAAATTTTTTTTCCAGTTTGTAAATTCTATCGAGTTGTGAAGTTCTGCTTATATAATAATTTAGGTTTTTTTCTGACTATTTTTGTTTTAATTTGTCTTAGAATTTTATGAAGTTAATACAATTTACTAGAAGTTTCTAATTTTTGCTTCATTTCGAGACAATGGATCCCAAATATAGGTTATCAGGCAAATTAGTGCATTATTTTTATATGCTTAGGATAAACCAGTTAGTAAATTTTGCCAGTAATTTGAAAGATCATTGCTGAGAGAAGGATATTGATACAATTGTTGGAGAATTTTAATGTGTTCTGTGACCAAGGAATAATGTTTTAAATGATGATTCAAATTATCAATCAGTAAACTCAAATTTTTTCTTTTGATAATCTTGTAAGAGAGTACATTATTTATTTGTCGTTAGTTTTAAATTTGTACCTTTTGAACTATGTTGTATTTATATCTTATGTTGCGATTCAAGTAAAAAGAGAATTGGATGCATATTGCTGGTGTCTTCTCGTGCTTTATGTCTTAAATGAGTTTGTTAATCTGGGCTGGCAACTTTGGAGGGCCCTATGGTAGTCTTGGCCAATGGTCATCGGTTCCGTTGTTGCAGGGAAATATGTTTAGAAAAGAAGAAACTGAAGACCTGCGGAACTTACTTTAGGATATCTATGGTGCAGCTCTGGTTGTTTCTAAATAACTTGAATATTTATATAGAACCGAAGAAATTTAGGCGCATAATTGACAGACTGTTTCATTTTTCTTTTGGCTATACGTATTGCAGGTCTTAAAAAAGATGAATATGAGCTATTTTAACCTATCTTTCTCCTGTTATTACTCTGTGGCATGGCATATTGACTTCCCATCAGTACAAATGTAGTTTTACTTAGATCTTAGAATTAAGTATCTTATCACATTCTTTCACCTGATTGTTGGTCATCACAAATAACCTTATTTATTTGAGTAATGTGCAATCTTGTAGATGTTCCTAGTGGCAATGAACTTCCCAATTATTATGCCCGTGATGATGGTAGAGGAGCCCTCCGTTCAATAAGAGATTCAGATTCCATTGGTGCCTCCTATGATCAGTACCTTCGTAGCATGGTAAATAGTTATTTATTCTTGATGTCTTTGAAACTCTTTGATTTTGGTTGTGACCTAACTATCTATTTATCTTTCAGCCAGTTTCTTCTTACAGTGGAGGACAGTCTGCCAGAACAGTAAGTGGAGTGCCCAGTCGTCCTGTTGATGAGCCACGCACCATAGCTATTGGAGGCTTGGACACTGGGCCTACTGCTAAAGACAGGACTCTTGGTTTAGGAAGTGGAAGACCTGAGGTTTCTCTTCCTCCTGATGCTAGCAGCACACTGTTTGTGGAGGGTTTGCCATCTGATTGTAGTCGACGGGAAGTGGCACGTATCCTTCTATTGGTTTCTGTGGGCAGTCTGCTTGTTGCCCTTTCTTTTCTGTTCTGTTTTATTCCTTCACTTCAATTAACGGTTAACAGATATCTTTCGTCCTTTTGTTGGTTACAAAGAAGTGAGACTTGTGAGCAAAGAATCAAGACGTGTAAGTTCATACCTTTTCTCCTTTTGTTTGTTTGCCTTCTTTTGGTCGTAGTGATTGTAGCAGTACATTAGTGAATTCTGTCAAATATTGCAGCCTGGTGGAGATCCGCTGGTGCTATGTTTTGTTGACTTTTTGAGTCCTGCTCATGCTGCCACTGCCATGGATGCCTTACAAGGTCAGCTTAACATGTGTTGTCCTTTTGTCTCCTTTGTATGTATTCTAGTCTTTCATGTAACTGAACTCATCAATTTGGTGTTATCTATTATTTTTTCCTTCCAACATTGGTTTTATATAATTTTTTCTGCATTGGATGGGGAGATCTGGTCTGTTGATTCAGTGCTTCTACGGTGGTTCAGTGACTTCCAGTAGATCATATTGTGCAGCATTTATGATCCCTTCATAATACGGCTTTGAGATTCAATGATTATATCTGATAACGAGTTTCATAGTTCTAATTCATAAGTAAGAAAAATTCTATTAGTAAGGCATGTTGTAAAAATGGTTGGTCATGGATGGATGTTGTAGGTGAACATTGTTCCTTCTCTTCGGAACTGATTATTGGTCGCTTTATCTGTGTGATTTTCACCTACCTTAACTGTAAGGACGACTTAAAGCCTGTTTGGCTTCAGAAGATTTGATGGACTATGATCAACGGGTCATACAAGCAACTCAAACATTGAGATAAATCAGATTAGCCATTCTCCCGAGGGGTTAGACTTTAGAATTGAGTTTGAATCTACTCTATGTGGGACAAATATCTTGCCACTATGTTCCCTAGTTATGTTGAGCCAAGTGCCAGCTTACAAGGTGAAAATAATGTCCCTCATATAACCCATATGATTTAGGCGTTCTGGGCTGTTATTTTTGGAAAAGATAAGGCCCTGTACCTTATTCCTCTTCGCAGTTCCTTTCATCCATCAGTTATTCCTTAGGGTCCATTATTCTTGAGTTAGTGTGCGCAAAACTAATCTTGGCACGCAAGGTAAATATTGAATATGTAATTGCGGTAAATGATTTAAGCGTCTTTCTTATCTGCTCCCTAATTCGCCATTCAAAGCGTGGCCAGCTGTGCAGCGTGAAATAGCCGAGCTCGATTTTGCAGGTTATAAATTTGATGAGCATGACCGTGATTCGGTCTATTTAAGGTTGCAGTTTGCTCGCTATCCTGGTGCAAGGTCAGGTGGTGGGTATCGTGGAAAACGTTAAAATTATGCGATTCTGCAGGTGATTTATGTTTTCTTTTAAACGCTCGACCTCTTATTATCCATGGCGATTAGGTGTTACGAGAATCTTTATTGCAAAACAATGAATTAGATCAAATAATAAATCCACCGTTCTATGTAGGACGCGCAAACCAGGGAGTTTATGATAATGAGGGACGATACAACAGCCTTGCAGTTACCAGAATTATACAAATCTCTGAATGGCGCTTTCATTAGGATGAAATTGAATCGTGTGTTTACGCTGTCTTACTAAAGACAATGTGTGCTTTGTTTGTTAGAAGCTTTATTTATTCTAATTACTCAGTGCTCTCCATCATTTTGAAAGATGCCAATACCAATGACTGCAGTTTTAGTCGTGTAGTGTTGATTTTCTGCATTTTTCAAAGTATTTGAAGTAGGTACTCTTGATATTACTTCACTGTACTGCACGTTCTTAGAAATACACATGCTAGTGAATCACATTGCATCAGTAGTGCCCATATCAGTACCTCCATGATGCTTTGCTCTCCCCTTTTCTAGTGTGCTCTTTTGATGAATCAGTTCCTCTTGGTGTTCTTTTAGTTTTTCATTGTCATGTAACCGGCCTATGGTTTTTAAGTTAGATGGATGATTTTGATTTAATTCATTATAACCAAACCTTAAGATTTATTACGTGAAGTAACCTGGTATAAAGTCTCCTAGGACTATTTGGTAATAGCGATTTTGTACTTTGTTATGAGTACTCTTATTAACAGTAAAAGTTCCCTTTGAACCCTATCTTCTATCGTTCAAGTTTCAATCTGGCCGTCTCTGGCTCTGAATTTTGTTCCAATTTTTTCCCACATTGGTTTTAAATTGAAATAATAGGGAAGGCTTCTCGATCATGTGCTTTCAGTTTTGACTTTCTGGTGTTTCTTCCAATATTTGTGCTGGGTATGTTGCAGTGTTTCTGCTTCCTGATCATTTAGTTACTATCTTCAAATGTTTTAAAAAATTGTTTCTATTTCATAATCTTTCAACATATTTTCTTAGTCATCTAATATTAATTATGCGTATTACAAGAAAAAACTACTTGAACTACAAAAACTATATATCCTAGTATGTGCAAAATTAATCATCAAATTATTATTATAGGGGACAGAGGAAGTATATGTTGTTTTAGATATATGATTAAGCAATCGAGTCTTGGCTCATCTTTCAAAGATTTGTATTTGGTGCTTTTGTTGAATGGGATATGTCAGGGAGTCCACATCTGTCACCAATCAAAGGCTCTGTAATTCAGTTCAATCTTTATTCTCTTATGCCGAGCACAAGATATACCAAGTTCTGAATTTGCTGTATGTTGTTAGTTGCTATTTGGAAGAAAGATGGTATAGCTTCTTTAGCAAGTTAAGGGCAAAAGTACTTCATCGTTGAATATAAGTAGAGTTTTCAGTTAAAAAGGGTTGAAGGAAAGCAGAGATGTATTTACAGGCAAAAAGAAGTGCCAAGAATTTTGCGTGTAGCAAATTTTATGAGCCTTCTTGCTGATATGGTATGTATGTTTAATGGTTTTCAGTTAAATTGTGTTCTAGATATATATTCCCTTAATTTACAATTATTTCTTGTCTCGTTTTCCATCTCTGCTGTTGATTAGAGTCTGAAAATTATCAAATATCTTAGACCATACCCTGTATAAGCATTGATGGAACCAATGCTTATAGAGTCTATCACTCTTAACTGTATACTTCTGCAACCGCATGAATTACGTAGGCTGTTCTTAAAGAATCCTTTGGTTCACATTGTTGGATTGCTGGTGTGTACATGGAGCATGCACATACCAAACTGTTCTCAAAAATTGATCTGATAAATCCTGAATTGAAGAATTCTCTAGTTCTTTCCAGAAACATTTTGGATCCTGAACTGATTTCAGTTCCGATATGGGAACGACCAGACCTCATACTGTCCCAAAGCATCCTGGAAATTCACCCTGAACCATCCTATCCTGAATAGAAATTTTTTTAACTTGCACACACGCACACACAACTTTCACAATCCCCTGTTTTATGAGTTTATTGTTTTACTTCATCTTTTTCCAATTTCATATTTATCTTTTTTATTTGATTATTATAGTAGTTAATATATAGTAAGATATTTAATTTGAATTCATTGAAAGTTTATACTTTTAGAATATCTGTATCTTATATGATCATGATTCATATGAAAATTGAAAATGAAATATGATTACGTTTAAGTTATTAAGTTGATAAAATTAAATTGAAGTTATTTGTATTTCAATTTATTAACATTAATTGTAGTGTCTTGTAAATATTTGATTATTTATATCAATATTTGATTATTTATTCTTTGAATGCAATTTTTTTTTTTTTTGCTTATTTATTGGTGCTTTGTATTTCGGAAATTTCAAAACCATCTCATCCCTTGTTGCTTTTGTTCCTTTTTGGGATTGAGATTTTAATTTTGCTAATCCAAATCTTTTGAGACGACATTGAGATTTAATTAATCATAAACTGCCCTATGCTGTGAGTGCCCCTGTTGTAATGTTGTGGATCAATCGCTAAGAAATCACCGAGTGATGTTTTTTTACTAACATGATTGACGTCGAACCCTTATTGCAGCATGAGCTACTGAATTCGTTGCAAGTGAATTGAACAGTGTTTCCCTAGGCATGAGTCATTCAGCTTTAGATGCATTTATTTGAACTTCATAGTTTTGGTCCCATGGATTCATCCATTTGTTACTCTTTTCGCATTTATTGTATATGCCGAATATGATTCATTATATAACAAACGATCAAGATTAACCAGTCTGTCCTGGAATCTTGAGTAGACGTCAGCATGAACATGGGTAATATTTGATTATTGCAAATAGAAACATGGTCTGTTTGTTTTAAATTATTGCCTGGAGAAAATGTTTTAATATTGTTGCACTGTTTCTTGTTAGGATTAGGAGTTCATGGTTCAGTCAATCCAACCATCGAGACAATTAGATACTCCTTATAATCCGAATCTTTAATCGATGAACTGATTGATTACTTTTTATCAGTTTGGCAAATATTTGTTCTTGATACTATTAATATATATCATCATCATCATCATTGATTATGTATAATTATATGATTATTTATAATTATAATTCATCAACTTATATGACTTTAATTTATAACGTAAAATCCTTCTAACTGTGATTTTATTCCTACTAAACGATCATACATCATATCATGCAAGTCAATAAATATGTGATTTTCATAATGTTTGTGCATGCATTAAATAACATGGTACATAAATTTGATAATGTGCAATATTTGTGTCAGCAGTTCGACATTCAAGTTATGTGCTAGTTTGTCATGTTTATTTATGGAGAAAGTTCAATAGAAGATAATTAAGTTCAAAGATGAGAGACGTAAATCAAAGGATTGTGGTTATGGTTAGATGTGACTCTCACACGAACATAAGTTAGATCAGCTGAGAGCATAGGCTTCAATTATTGGTTGAAATTTATCCACTTTGGTCGGGTCGGTTGGTTCTGTGGTCAAATTTAGCCGACCGCGGGGACGACCCAAACCACACCGAAATTTGAGTTAGGGGGTAAAAATGAGCTTTATCTTTATTAAATTTGATTTTGTTAAAATAATTATAAATTACATGATAATATTAATTATTTAATTTATAATTTATTTAAATATAAAAGTCAATAATATTTTATATACAATATTTTAATATTTTAATATTCATGTGATCTCTTATTTACTAATATAAGTCAATATAACAAGCTATATAAATAGTATTTATTTTTTTTTTAAAAGAGAAATATTAGTCTCAATAATGAAGATGATCCATCAATTTTTCTCCCAATAATAAATATAAAGCAACTGCTACCTGTTTGAAAGCAATCCTATAAGTGGAATTCAAAGAAAATGGCTTGATTTGATAGAGCATGCATGATCTAAGTTTATATTGTGGGTGTTTATATTCCAATAGAATTTTTATTTTGATATCTTGATTTTTCATTTTAACATTTCATTTTTTTATTAGATTATATTTCAATATTTACAAGTTAAATCAACCATTATTAAATTTATCATAAAATTGGATGCAACCAAACATCTAGTTGGACCTTCGGCGTATAAAATGATCTATCTTAACATGCATGAAATATTATATTACATGCTTATTATGTTTGTCTTAATATGCATGAAATATTATATTATATGCTTATGTTTGAAGGAAAAAATATAAAAATAATGTTTAAAAGTATATTATAATAAAGAGAAAATATACGTTAAAATCATATCATCAGTTGTGGTTGTGATTATAATAAAGAAGCCATGCTTTTAATTTACAATAAAAGAAATTTGTGTTGCTTAAATACAGTCTAATAAAAGAAGATGAAGTGATAAAAGTGGTAAATTGAGAAACAAAGTTTCAAAATGAAAATATGCTTTATTTTGATAGAATTTCATATTATTCATTGTTCGTATTTATTAGATAAATCTAAATGAGATTTCAACCATTTAATGGTAAATCAAATATAAAAAATTTCATTTTCATGGATTAATAAAAAAGTCGATAATATCATAAATGAAATTTCGCATGAAATCATTTATTGATTATATATAAAAAAAAAAGACCATTTAGATATTTAATTAAAAAATTATTTAAACATGAAAAAATTGAAAAATTGAAAAATTATTTCTCTTTTAACCAATCGTTGAAATTTAAAAATATATAAATTATTAAAATAATAAATTTAAAATTCAAGAAAATAATTTAATAAAATTGAAGAATTCAATCTAAAAAGAACACCCGAATATACCCAATAAATGCCAAAAATTACATGTGCGGGCCTACGCAATTGTTTGAAAAGTCAAATTCATCCCTCTTTAATGAATTAATTTTCTTTTTTTAGATTAATAATAATAATAATAATAATAATAATAATAATAATAATAATAATAATAATGGGATAAGGAATCCAAAAATACGACCAGATCCCAACTCCTATTTTATCCGAAAATCCTAATCTACTTAGAATTCTGTTCACATTTAGATTTTGTCTTTTTTTTTTGAAAAAAATAAATTATCTTATTTTTTAATAGTAAATTAAAAAATTTACTCAACTAATTAACATCCAATCTATCTATGTCACATCCACTCTTCACACTTAGAATATACTTGGATGATTAAATGCTATGGTATTATGATGATGTATTTATGGTATTATATACGGTGATGATTGGAGGTATTAGTGGGTAAGCTATGAATGTATATATAGTATATACACTTAATTATGCTTTTAAAATTATTAATGCTAACATTTTCTGTAATGTGCCTAATACCGTTTCGTAACTTATATTATGTTCACTTTGATTTAAGCACCACTGAGTTTTATACTCAGCGTTTGTCTGTTGATGAACGCAGGCCCGAGTAGTTAGCTGAGGGCAGGATTGAAGAACACCAATTTGAGCAAGGTCTTGTTGATTTTGTACGATAGAGGTTGATCGATTTTTGGGCTATGTAATAAACTCCTAGCTTGTTATCTATTTATGCAACTATCAACTTTTAAGTAATGTTTATAAGCAGTATCTGCTCAATTTTGACTGTGGTTGTAAATATTGAGCATTCAGTAATGTATATCCTTATTAGCACCTACTTTATCAAGTT
>CANYBF010392513.1:0-16601 GCA_948192965.1 Dalechampia spathulata
AGGGTTAACCTAATCCTGCAAAACTCAAATCAAACACATAAAAGGAAACAAAAGCAAATATGGCATAAAAACAAATATGGTAATAACATCGATTATGCAATCAATCAGCAAATCACGAAAACATGCCTAAAATATAACAAGCAAAATGCAGAAATCAAGAGAATCAAATTTGTATGATGATCATACGCAATCGCGTATGATATTGGGATGATCATACACGATCGCACATGATGATATGCGATCATGGCAAATAACACAACAACTTATGCGTGCATGCTTAAAACATAGCAAGGATCAATCGGCAATCAAAATAAACTAAAAACAAACATATGCGATGGAGGAAGATCATATGCGAACGTGTATGATATTGAGACTATCATATGCGATCGCATATGATAATGTGCATGCAAACCGAGGCAAATTTTAAACAACTAAAACATGCGAAAATGATGCATAAATCATAAAAACAATTCGGTTTTCAATTACATTTAGGCATGAATATCACAAATAACACAAAATAATAATTAAAACCATATCATGTCAATTAAAACAATGCTAAATCAATAAAAAGGGATGATTTGCTAACCTTTTGTAGTTTCTCCTTAGCTCTGTGAAGAATCCGCTCTGAAATCCAAGTCTAGGGAATTAAATCACCTAAGTCTAAGTGACTTTGATCCATTTTAATTAACCCTAGAGGTTTAGATTAATCAAAATTAGGTTTTAGGAAGTCTAAATCACGTTTTGACGGCTGACGGCTGCTAGAAAATTAGGGTTTTTTGCATCTAAAATTCCAAACCTTTTGCCAAATGGCAGAATTAGGGTTTTAGGGAGTCTGTCCCCGGATACATATGCGTACGCGTATGTCACATATGCTAAACCCTAAAACATATGCGTTCGCATATGTCCACATATGCTAAACCCTAGAGACATAAGCGAACGCATATGTCTAAACATATGTGGTGGGGCTAAGTCATATACGACGTGTGTCCCCCTGGAATGGGCCAGAATTGGCCCAGAACTGTCCAGAAAGCCCTGAATAAACCCTGATTGGCCTAAGATTAACCCGAACTGGCCCAAAAACATCTTGGAACCGATCTAGATCAAGTCGGTCCAAAATTAGGGTGCGACAAACCTATAGCTGAAGTTAGAGTGGATAAATCCATTAAGGCAATACTAATGAGGCTCGAATGCTAAAAAATGCTACTCGCCTCATCAGAGTTGAGGCAACAGTCAATGATATATGTCGAGAGCAACGTTATGAAAGGAGGAAGATGCTCAAATTCTTTGAGATCTCTAGCATCACTATTCCTTCCCTAACTCCTTCTCCACCTAGCTCACCTTGATAATCAGGCAACTGATCTTTTTCCCTTTTATTTTGCTTTGTATGTTCTTATTTTCTATGTTTTATTTGATTCCCTTATGATTGTGTTTAAACTCAATGTTTTTACATTGAGGATATAGTTAACTCATAATCACACTGATCTTGAAATTTTTTATCATAAAACTTAACAAACTAATAGGATCAAGAAGGTATAAATGTTTAACATAGATAATAAGCTTAGTCTTTTTATAAGTGCACTATAGAATAGAATATAACTAATTATAAAATGTTAAGATGTGTGATGTGAGTGATTTTAAAATAACAAGCAATGAGGAAATGAGTAAGAAAAATAAAGATATATATATATATATATATATATAAGGTCATAAGCCAAAAAGGCCAAAAGCTAATTGTTTTGCTGTCACTAGGGTGCCCGAAGCTGACCCTAGTGATATGAACAACGTTAGTAGCCATTCATGTTAAGTAACCAGGGGCCGTCGTTAAAAGCGTGGGGTACTCGAGCTGAAAGACCTACCTCTTGAACAAGAGCCAAATAAAAATAGAAAGAAAAATAAAAAGAAAACGAGTAAAAACCTTATGATCCTCAATCAAATCAAGCTTAAAGCAAATTAAATTACTCACACTCCATATCTAAGTAAAAGATAATGAGTTGTATTTTATTTGTTAATGCACTTGTATGAATGACTAAACTTGATTATCTATGCTAAAAATTTCTAGTTTCTTGATATCTAGTAGGTTGTTCAGTCTTTATGTAAGGATTTCATGAAGAAGGGTGATTTCAAGTTAAGAATGCTCAAAGTGACAAATGCAAAATTCCATATTATGAGTGCATTACAATTCTTTGTGTTATGCTTTATTTTAGTTGAGTTATGTTATCTTTGCTTGAGGACAAGCAAAGATTTAAGTGTGGGGATGTTGATGTCTCCCATCATGCATTGCATTTTAGATATTTTAGGATGTTTAAGTTACTTTAATTTCATAAAATTTTGTTTTAATCTATCATGTTTTTAGTAGAGTTTGATGTGTATATTAAGTGTGTAGCATTAGAAGAGTAAATAAGAAGAAACAAGGAGTTTTGGTGCATGGAAGACTAACTCCACGATCGTAGAGCTTCTTGCCACGATCATGGTAGAAGAGCATCAAGAGGAAAAGTTGTTGAAAGATTCCATGATTGTGGACTTCAACTCCACGATTGTGGAAGCCATGAAGGGATTGCCCGAGACCTACTGGAAAAATCCACGATCGTGGACTCCAACTCCATGATTGTGGAGTCAAGCCATAAGAGAGGAAGAAAGATACTGGAAAAATTCATGATCATGGACTCTAACTCTATGATTGTGGACTTGCAATTATTGGGTAAAGTGGAAGACGACTTGATAGAAGATAAGGTGGAGAAATGGATTCCATGTGAAGAGAAAAAACAAAAATCTTAAAGAGCATTAATGGGTAATAGAGTCCACATCATGGAAAGAGTAGTGAGCAAAGAAATGGACAAATCCAAGATGGGGCTAGGGGTGACCTCCACTCAAGGATTTAAGGATTTTTTCTTCTTCTTCTGTAGAGTATTCTTCCCAACTATGCTCTTTTTATCCTTCCTTATTTTTCTTGTAAGCCATGAGTGGCTAAGTATTCAACAGTAGGGTTTGATTTCTGAAATCCTTTACAGGGATAGTTGATTATGCTTGTTTAACATTACTATAAATGTTTAATTCTAAATTTTGATTTTAGAAATGAAATCTCTACTTTATGATTGCAATGAGAGTTAGAATGTAGAATGCTTGTTCATTGAGAGATGTTCAATTATAAAGATTAGCTTTGTGACACATGGGGCAGATGAGGGCGGGGAGTGATTGCCGGTGCCAGAAAGAGCACGGACAAGGAGTGGCTCCTGGCAGGCTTCTAGGCGAAGGGGCATATGAATGAATTGATCCCATACCCAAAAAAGAGGGATCCCGAGACTGTGTAAGGATGGGGTTGCATAGTTGAGTTATTTCGAGATTGTGCAGGTATGAGACTATGCAATCGAGAATAGCTTAAGTGATTAGATAGGTACTATCCCTACCAACAAGGTGCACCTACCTTTTCGGTGCTCATTTTGTAAGAACTCCATAGTTAAACATGCTTGACATGGAGCAATTATATGATGGGTGACCTCCTGGGAATTTTTCTCGGGAAGCATGTGAGTAAGGACAAAGCATGCTGGAAAGGTCTCATGTTGGGTTGTGGAGGCAGTCATCTAATCAGGCTGTTACAAGCTTTCTAAATGATTACTTATGCTTTGTAATTGTAACAAGAGTTGAATTATGAAATGCTTACTCATTCTAGTTAGGTAGATGTGTATGAGAGATCTACATGCTCCTAATTCCTGTATGATTGCTTAATAGTTTCCCTGATTAGAGGACCACGACAGTGACTAAGTGAATCCAAGATTAGTGTAAAATTTATTCAGTTTTACCTTAAGAGAGGGTTATTGATGCTTTTGGATATTTTGGGTAGTAATAAACATATGACTATTATCTTAGCTTGGTGATGATGATCTCAAATCCTATGCCTCTTATCATTGTTCTACTTTATCACCATTAATCTTATCTCATTTCTTCATACACTGTACTTCTGTTATCGATTACTTTCAAACACCAAACCATTTGAGTTGCTTAAATAGATTGGAATCTGAGTAGTGGTGGATAGGCAATAATTCCTCATGGGATTGATATCTTACTACAATTATCTGTATGGTTGCAGTAAAGTAGTGATTAAAACTACTGTCATTTTTGTAACGATCATATAGCATATAAGATGAAGATGTTAAACAAATAAGTAATAAGCAGTTATAATAAATGCAACTGGATGGGTGATTAATATGATAATGACAGTGTTTCTTAAGTATAAGAATAAGTAGTAAGATGGTAATTCTCAAATAAGTAATGTTGTGAGTCTGTAATAACAGAGTTTAAGATATCACTGGGTTAAGATATATAACAGGATTTAGTTTATGAAAAGGATTACTGAAAAGTTTAATGAGTTTAAATACTGATTAAATAAGTGATGATACTAACTGTTCTAATACTCTGTTTTAGAAAGAAATTGTTTTTATTAAAAATAGATATGATTAGTATTTAGAATCTAATTAAGTTATTAATCCTGGATATTAAATGATCAGTATTAAGATGATGTCAGTTTAATGATTCGATAATAAAATATTAACTGTTAAGCTATTAGGTGATTAATTGACAGTAGTATTAAAAGGATAAATTAATCAGATAGAAAATGATGATCAAATGATTTATAAATGAGTCATAAATTTAAATAGATTTAATGAGATAAAATATCACTGATTATGATAACTGTCTAGTAATAGATATTATAATATCACTATTTAATCAAGATTAGTTATGAGATTAAATCAGGAATAAATTAAAAATATAATCACATAAAATGTTATTATTTAGACTAAATAACAGAAATGTTATATATTGGGGATACATTAAGATATTAAATAAATTAATATATATATATATATATATATATATATATATATATATTGAAATATTAAGCATTAATACTAACTGTTTAAAAGAATAAAAGTGTTGGTTTAAATAAGTAACAAGTAAACAGTTTATAAAATGGTTATAGGATTATGGTTATATAAACTAATTGATGTTATGAAGAATTTATATGTTATGTTAATGAAAGGTTAAATAAGTATAGTTTTTAGTGGTAGTATATTATATTAAGTAGATATTAAATGTATTATAATTGAATTTAAATTATATGATAATTAATTTAGATAAATGGAATAGTAAATTACTATTGTAAAATAGTAACATGACTTTTTAAATAATGCTATAATAAAATAAGAGAATTAAACTAATATGAGGTTGATTAATACAATGGTATATATATAATTATAAGTTGATTAATGAGTTTTGAAAAGTGTTATATGAATTATCAATCTGAAATAATGAATGATTGTTTTGAAATATTAATTATTAATTAAAGATGAACATTGCATTATGATTAGGTAATTTAGTGGATAATCCTCACATACCACCAAAGAATTTAAACAAGGGAACGAATATTCCAAGTTTGTGCTAATTAATTGGAAGTCTTAGATCATTAAAAGATCAAAAGGGGATTGGTATGGTAATGCAATAGTATTACAAAATTAGTAATGATATAATGATATAAATATAATTAATATGTTATAAACATTATTACATTTATCATGAAATATAGCATAGCATGACATGGAGAAATAAGGAAGATGAAAAATAAATAAATGAAAAGTAAAATGATTATATGAATGATATTGGATATTATGAAATGAAATTCTTATGGAAAATAAAATGGAAGGATAAAGAATATGAAATTTATGACAAGATTATGAAGTGGTTCTGTCACATCCTCAATCGAGCACCCACTTCGCATTCATGAATTGATTGAAATGTCTTGATTTATATGTTATAAGTGTGAAATTGATATGAAATTATGCTAATGATGGATATTATATGTTATGATAACGGTTTCATGCTTTGAAATTGAAATGAAAATTTTTGATGAAACCCTTAAACGAAACCACTGAATGATGATTAATCGATGATTTCAATATTAAAAATACTTGATATGATTAATTTAGTAAGTCTAAGATGATTGTTTTAACTTAATGTAACTAATATGAAAAGATAGTTAAATAAGATTTGGAAATTATTTATGATGTCATAGTTGAGCAATAATGATGTAAGCATGATGATGTAAGCATGATGATGTAAGCATGATGTAAGTAAATGAGCCTAATAATGATTTTAATGTATTATAGAATAAGTAATTATGTATTAATAATATGTAAATATTAGAAAAGTACAATTAAAATTTTTATTAATGATGTCATGATGATGTCATTAAGTGGTAAGATGATGTCATAAATGAATGATAAATAAAGTAATGTTATGTACATAGATAAATAGGTGAATATATGATTGAAATAGAATAAGTTAAAATAGATTTGAATTAATATATTAAATTGGAAGTGGGATTGGAAATGGTGATAGTGGGTTTGGAAATTGTGTTAGTGGATGGAGAGAGAAATTAAAATATTGGTATTTTGGAGTTAGTGGAAAGAGATGGAGGATGGTATTTATTAAAGAAATGTTTATTGATGTATTAAAGGGGTATTAAATATGAAATTAAGGTTTATTATTGGTAGAATTTAATTATTATACATATTAAGGTTATAATATATGCATAATTATATGTATAAAGGGTGTATACTAGTTTTTATACAACCAATCTTACACCCCACCTCTTTAATGCTATGTATGGGTCTCTTATCCATCATTAAGTCAATTTGTACTCTTCTTACATGCCTTAGCTGAAGCAAACCACTCATTTCTTTTACAATCCTATCTTATCTTCATCTTTCCTAAGCCTTTTCCTTTATTTCCTCTCTTTGTTCTAATATATCTTCATCTTCTTCAAAAGAAATCGAAACAAAACTCCATTCTTTCTCCATTTTTCTTTCAAATCTTATGTCTAAAGTTGTTTCCATATATGAAGCTTAAGATTGGGTTCAAGATATCTCCATTTCCAAGTCATTTTTGAAGTGACCAAATCATCTCTTCTTGAAGCTACAAAACTGCAACATACTACTACTTCTTTTCATTTTATTTTTCAATTTCAAGCAAGGTATATGTATATACTATAAGGTTTAGCAGAATACCTCTTATTTTCTTTCTTCTAAAGAGATGACTGAAACATATCTTCTTTGAATCTTAAGTTCTTGGTTGAATCCACCTAAAAATATGTTGTTAAAACTGAAAACTTTCTTTGATGATCTACTTTGTTTCTTGTCCGATCTAACTCTTTTAAGTACATGTATGTTGATTTAAGGTGGGGAGAAACTTTAAAGTGGTCAAATAAGTAAAGATCTATTTAAATTTGTAGCAAAATCGAAAGGAGATCAAGTTTTAGTTGATTTTTGGTTGTTTGGCTAAAGGTGAGCCTTGGTGAGTATGAAGTAGCTATAGATCTACTGATTTGCGTATTAAATGAGTATTTGATGATTTGGGCAAAATGTTTTATGTTAGTTTTAGTTGATTATTTGATGGTTAAATTAGTTACAGTTGTAAAGAAGATGAAATAAAGGGATTGATGATTGTGTGGGTGAGTGTGTGCTGATTTTTCTTCATAGCCAAATGGTTTTAAGAAAAATGATGAAGGATTTGATAAGATTTAACATAATAAGGAATGAATTTGTTAAAATAGAAGATTAATATTAAGGAAAAGTTAAAAACTCAAGTTTTAATATAGGTTAAGTTAAAGAAATATGATTAATTGAGTTTGAAGTTAAATGATTTTGACTTAAGGCTTAATTTTCATTTTAAGTATATGAAATTTAAAAGCTATGGAAGATGATTAAGTTAAAGTATGACTTAAGTAATTAACTTTTTAATTAAGATATAAATAAAAGTCTTTTGTGATGTCAATATAAGTGTTAGTCAAATGTTTTATTAATGAATTCTGATATTTAATATTCTTATATACATAAGATAATACAGAATTATGTTAAATTGAAGGGATAAGATAGGACATAGTTATATTAAGATGTTATTGGTTAGATTGAATGACAGAAATATTTTATGATCAGATTAAGTTATAATTTTAAATGATCAGTGCTAAGATCATGACAGTTTTACAAATTAATAGTGACATATTAACTGTTGAGTTATTAAGTGTTTAATTGATAGCAGAATTAAGAGAGCAAATAAATTAAACAGAAAATGATGATCAAATATTTTTTTAAGATAAGATATTACTATGATAATTATATAATAATAATTATTATTACATAACTGTTTAATTAAATTAATTATATAATCAGGTCAAAAATGAAATAAAGTCATAATCATATAAGATGTTACTGTCTGGATTGAATACCAAGAATGTTATATGATAAGGTTTTATCAAGGAATTTAAATAGTTTACTGTTTAAATATACTCAGATATTATAAGCTATTTTATTTTAAATACAAGTATAGTTAAGTAATAAGAAGTAATTTATAAAATGGGTATAAGATTAAAGATAATATAAGAATTATGATATTAATAAAGAGGTTTTAAGATATAATAATGGAAGATTTATTAAATACAATTTTAGTGGTAGAATTATTACAATAAGTTGATATTACATATATCATATTCAATTTTGAAATAAGCTAATAATTAATTTGAATATATATAACAGTAGATACCATTGTAAATATTTATATGATTTCATAAATAATGTTCTAATGTGATGAGATTATCATTGATATGTGATCGATTAATAAAGTGGTATATGATTTGCAAACGTGGAGTAATGAATGATTTATATAAAATATTAATTATTAATTTAAGACAAACATTGCATTATGATTAGGTAATTCTAAAGATAATCTTTATGTATCAACAAAGGAATTAAATAAAGGGAAGGACATCCCAAGTTCGTGCTAGTTTAATTGAAAGCTCCAGATCATTTAGTGATCAAAAGGGCGATGGTATGGTAATGCAATGGCATTACACAATTAATTATGTTATTAATTATTCATTAATCATGACATATACATAATGCATTAAGCATGAACATGACACAACATGACGTGGAGAAATAAAGGAGGAGGAAAATCAATATATATAAGAAAAATGAACCATAAGCAAGTTAAGATATGAAGGACTCGGTACATGCGCATATAAACGAAATGGCCAAATGTTTAAAGTACAGATATGAGGGAAAATGCATAACATAAATGCATTCTCATAAAAATACATTGTTCATGAATATACAATGATGACACAATAATTGGTATTAAATTACATAACTATGAGTACATTTTGTTATTGCTTATAGTAAATATACAGACCATGACATTCATGTTTACTATTAAATTGATATGTTAATGATAATATTCAAATTAACGATAATGATATAAACATGATGTTAATATGTTATGTTATAGTGATGATGTTGATATTACATAAAGATGTGCAATGCTTGGTGATAATGACATTTAAATAATGATTAAATAATTGATTCAGATAATGATTATATTATGTATTAAGGTGAGTTTGATTTAAACATGACTATGATGACATAGTAAATATGCATGAGATATTATAGTAGATGGAATAAAAATCATGAATAGTGTTAAAATTGAATATTAATGATAATGGCATATAATTAATGATATCTTGATATTATGTTTGAAATATTTAAAGATATTTTATGAATTTATTTATACTATAATTATTTGCCATTATTAAATTATGGGATTATATGTGGAAGTAAATAGGATATATTAATATATGATTTTTTGATATTTGATATTTATGTTATACTAGCACCATTGAGTTTTATACTCAGCGTTTATCATTTGATGAACGTAGGAACAAGCAAAGTTGGAGAGCGGAATCATTATTAACGTTAGCAGCTGGGCAAATATTTGAGTTATTGGTAATTGTGTAATTTTCTTTAGACTTCTAATTCTAAGATAAACGTGCAACTTCTTAAATAGGTACATTGGTAGTATCTAAAATAAGTTTGGTGGTATTTTACAATAAATGACAATATTATTAATTATGATGATATTATCATGATGATACTTTAATTTGTAAAATAAAATGCTTGTATGATAATGATTTTAATAAAGTGATGATTTAAATTTTATGATAACATAATGATACCTGGGAATGATAGATGGATCAGTTATAGATGATAGATTGTTATATATATATAAAATTTGCATTTAATCTTAAATGTTAGAGATCCCATGAGGATGATTATTAGTTTTCTTGAATAAACAATTAGTAATCATGCTGTGGGAGCATGTTACGTAGTGGAAATGACTTTGATGGAGATAATAATGGTATTGATAAAGATATTAATGATATGGAGCATAGTTGTGAATAATTAATGAAATTGTTTATGATGATATTTGATTATTATGTTTACATTAAAAAATATATTAGCACCACTGAGTTTTATACTCAACGTTTGTCAATTGATAAACGTAGGAACAAGCAAAGCCAGGGAGCAAGAATGTTAGTGGCAGCAGCTAGAGAATTCAACTATGCTTATTGGTAATGGTTTGGTTTGACTTTCATCAGACTTCTATTCCGTAATAATCATGCAACTTCTAAATAAAATACTTGGTAGTAATTAAAATTATGACTAATGGTATTTGACGATATTATTAATTATGTTGGTAATGATTTATGACGATCCCTATATATGTAAAATAATGATGTGTGTATGTTAATAACTTAAATATGATGATGCTTGAAATTATGATAGTATGATAATGGATCAAACATAATTGAGGGATTGTATGTATGATTTTATATAAAAAAAATGTCCGCACTTAATCATAAATGTATAGAATCCTTTGTAGGATGATTATTGATTTTCTTAATAGAGAATTAATAATCATGCTACGAGAGCATGTTACGTAGCCGAAATACATGACAACGTTTCTATCTTTAAAGGAAAAACTTAAAAGATCACAATCAAGTGGGAGAATTAGGTTCCTTATGTCATAAGTCATATTCCTCCTTGAGTTAATTCTTTTCTTTTTTCTCCATTAATATCGATTGGATAAAATTGGATTATAATTTGGATCGTTTCATTGTTTAATTTCAACCAAACAGTTTAGTTTTCTATTTTACCATTTTGGTTTTATATGAATTATTCTAAGTATTATTAGAATTGGAAACTTTCAACAAACTTCTACAATATGATGTTTTTCATGGATTATGATTTTGTTATGCCTTTGTAACTTTATGTTCCCATGGATGTAATCATAAGTTTACTAATTTGTTTTGGGTTGTTGATAATTTTGCATTTATTATTATATTTTATTTTCTTTCATGTTGATTAACTTTTGAATACGTACAATAATTTATCATGAGATTAGTTGGATTCTATTATTTATATGTTCAAAAGGTAAGCCTTATTTGCTTTTCTCTGAAATTCAAAGTCTTCTCATTTGATTTTAAAGAAAGCATTAAGATTGAGGTTCTCTTGATAGAATATATCTATTTTTTTATTGATTTATGCTATGAGGTTTTTGAATTGATACTATGTTTTTCTCATGTATTTTTATATTCAACTATAATAATTATTATTATTCTTTAAGATGAAATTTATCATTTATGCAACTGGAATTTTATGAATTTTTATGCTGCTTTGGTATTTGGAGCTATAATTAATTATCGTCAAATATTCAAGCAAGTTTAAAAAATAAAATCAATATTTTTATATTTTTATATTGTATTTCATAGTTCAATTGCATTTATTTGATATGTATTTTTTTAAGTTTTGTTTGGTTGTATAAATTTTTTTAAACTTTATCATATTTAAATATATGCTTTAAAAAATTTATTCAAAAAGGTTTATAATACTTGTGTTCTTCCATCACCCAAATTCACCTCAATATCGTTATAATTTAGTAATTGTGGATTCTTTTTGCAGCTCTAAATTTTTTTACTTATACTCATCTTCATCAAAGAAGTTTAAATCCTTCAACATACAAAGAATTAAAAGCAAATGTCGTCCCTTTCTTAAGCTAGAAATAGTTTACTTTTGCATTCTCCTTTTGATTTCTCTTCAACATTTATGAATTCTAAATCTTCAAATACATGTAAATACATTAAAAGAATTAATAAAATTTAAAAAAATTCAGTGAATAAAAATCACCATTAATCAGCTTAAAATTCATAAATCATTAAAAATTTCACCATTAATAAACTTAAAAATTAATAAAAATCACTATTAATAAACTTAAAAATTTCAGCAAATAAAAATCATTAAAAGAGTTAAACAACTTGTAAAGTGTAAAGAAAATTGAACAACCAAATTCAACATATTAATTGAAAATATAAATCTTTTGTATTTATAATTTTTATTTAAATAAACATAATATTCAACATTGTTAACTAGTAAGAATTATGGAAAAAATAAAACTTTTATCAATTTTAGATTGTCCCAAAATATAGGTATGAAATTTTATTCCCAATCTAAGGCGATCTTAAAAATATTTACCAATATAATGTGGATCTTTTTTATCTATATTCAAAATCGGCAACCCTACTGCCTATTTCACTACAACTCTTGTTTTTAATTTTTTACAAAAATATTTTTATTTTTGATTTTTCTTTTATATTTGAAAATAAAAAAAGTTCAATTTAATCCCTAATATTTAATTATCAATAAAACCTTATGTAATAACTACACTAGGCTCTGATACCATTTAAGGGGAGTTTGCTATTAACTTAGATTAACTAAGACTTATCTTAAATTAACTAAGACGGAAATTAAGAACTACTTAAGGATCTTAACAAATAATTGATAAATAAAAATTTTTTAAACTTTACTGGTTAAGTTATTGTTTAGATTTTCTAATTTCTTAAAATTTTTCATATTCATTAAAATATCTAGAACTAGCTACCATTCCTACAGGTGCTCTATTTTTGAGAAAATATTCTTCAAATTCGTTCTGTCTCAAAACCAATTCTTCTAAGTGCTTCGACGATTGATTTATGTTTTGATTTAGCGTTTGCATAATTACACTTAAATAAGTAATATGATCAATAATAGAATTTAATAATTCTATTATTGGATCTTTACCTACATCATGATCTAAATGAAAATAATCAGGATTAGAATAATTATTAGACATTAGCATAATTATTATAAACGCTTCTATATCTTACAAATCACTGAACTTCTTTCAAGCCCTTACTTCATATAATAACAATATATTATAACATATAAACACACAATCATATATTTATAAGGATATACATATACCTCAAAGTAGACTGGGTCCACTAAGCTTCCGTAACCAGAGCTTTTATACCGTTTCCTACCCGTCATCGATGAATCTCTTTGTGAGAGGTTGAAGGTTCTTCTGTATCTCTACTGCTCTCTTCTTCTTCTTGGAATCAATATCTCGAGGTGTTGGGATGGTAAAATTTGATTCAGAAATTGTATGATATGGTTGATAAGAGCTATAGTCCTTTTTGCTTCTCTGCAATCATAATATTTATTATGATATGAGATGTGCTGATTGACCACAATTATTCTTGCTATCTTGAGTTCCTCCTTCAAATCTTTAATCACACAAAGATGTGTAAGATCTAGTAAACATAATTTCTCTACAAACTTTTCAATATTTGTTGAAGACATATAAGAAAAATGAAAGATGAAACATGAAAACTTGAAATTTTATTTAGATAAACTTTGGATTATAAACACTTTTTTCTGAATCTATTTGCCCTCCCTGAACTCAATGAGCTGAGGGGTATTTATATTACAAAGCTGGTTCCTCTGGTATTGTTTGCTAGCTCAAAAGTAAAAGTAAACAACTGAAATGGTCGACAAAGTGTTTTGGCCTCTTTTTAGTCTTTTGATAAAGTTGTCAAACTTGTGACTCATAGTCGGCAGTGGGTTCCTACTTTTATCAGGAATCTAAATTATTTCACAACATGCCAAATAAAAAGGAATCATAGCTGGTGTGTGTAGACTGTTAGCCAGCTTTACATATTTATCACATGTACACAGTTACTTAAATAATTACAGTCAGACAGTAGGATCCTTATCCTCAAGATGATAAGATTCTATTTGACTTCGTGACACGTAGCCACCTACCTTTCAGTAGGCATCATGCATGACAGCTTGCATGTCTATTTCATGTGGGTCTTCATCTTCTTCTGAATCTTCTTCTCTTTTCAGTTTTTGCCTTATCAATTCATTTTCTCCTTTGATTCCTCCATTGATGTATAGCCATTGCTTGAAAGTGTTAGTATAAAAATTCAAACTAATATGCTTTTCTTCAAGCTTATAGTAAAGGTCTATGGCTCTCTATCTTCCTACTTCAAACTCAGGACTTCTCCTGACTGATCCAGGCATACTTTCTCTTGTCATGGACATAAACATTCTTGTATCACTAAGAATTAATTGATCATAATCATAAGCTATCTTATATAAAGTTATTTTAAAATTCTCAATAAGAGTAGCTTTATTAACATCATTAACATCTTCTTGATTCTTTAACTTTTCTTCCATGCTGTCTTTATCAATTGCTTGAGGTTTCACCATTTTATAACATGAACTCTGATATAATTCCCATAATTGATATAGATATCTAGGAGTCCCATCTTCCTCATTTTCCATCATCGTACTTGTTATCAAAAATATGATCAACCCATAATCAAGATTTAATTTCTTTAATGCTAATCTTACGATACCTAGTAATTCTTCTCTTGCCTTTTCTAAATCAATTTCCAAGACACTAACCATGCCAGCATTAACTAGGCTTAAGTTAGCTATAGCCATTTTTGCTTCCACTTGGAGACTAAGACCGGCTGATTGATTATGAATGTATGGGTGTAATAGTATATTGTTCTTGAGTAAGGTCCCTACTGGATCAACTACCTTACTCTTGATTTTATCTCTGCTATCGTTAGGCATATACAATTCTACCCTTTATAGGACTTCCTTCCTTTTTGTACTTCATTCATCATCTATTCCTCGCCTTTGGAATATAGACCAAGCTTTTTCTCAAGCTTTTTAATGTAATCTAGAGTTTCTTGAATGGCATCTATTAGATGGTTATGGTTCATCTTAGATAACCCTTGCTGAAGCTTTGAATACAACCAAAATCCTTTTTCAAGGGTTCTCGACTATTTATAGTCCATGATTCTTAAGCATCATCCTCTTCAAGATTAAATTCTATCTTTTCCTTTTTCAAAGGCTTATCCCATTCTCTACCCTGTTCATCCTTCCATCTTAATGGTTTGATTTTTTCAAGAGGAGTATTGGCATGTGAAGGTTTTGAGTACTTCACCCAATAATCAATCTTCCTTGAGGGTACACCAAGTAACCCTACTATTTTTTCTCATTTAAGAGGGTTTTCCTCTTCATCAAGAAGATCATCGTTAGAGAAAGTTTCCTCTAACCCATCATTCATCAAATAGTTGGAAACTGGCTCAGTGGGTAGTCCACTTTCTGTCACATGACTTTCATCACCAGAGTTGGGCTTGCTCTTTATTGGGATTCTACATCCGCATTTGCTAATTTGAATGGGCAATTGAAAGACCAATGACCTATTCTTTTGCAATGGCAGCAAATACTATATATTGACATCTTTACTTTCTTTCCCATTCTCCCAAAATAAGAGCTTTCACTCTCAGTCTTTTTTCTTTTAAGAGGACATTATTTTCTCGTATGTCCTTGTCTTTTGAAATTCCAGCATAGCTTACTTTTGGCAGCAGGATCCAGTTGTAATATTAATAAGTTCATGAGAAAGAGAGTCAACTATTACATTTTTATTAGAATGAATATATTCAATATCAAACTTGTAATAATTAAACCATTCTTACAATCTTAAAAGCCTAGTTTGCCTAGCCTCTTTAAAGTTCAAGCTCATAAATATTTTCACATAAGTTGAATTTGTTCTAGGAATGAACTTTTTAGGAGCCAAAAAGATATAAAAAGCTTTTATAACATTTTTTTGTAGCAAATGTTTCCTTTTCATGAATTGGATAATTCATTTATGCACCTTTAAAAGTTTCAAACCAGTACTTACAAATAGGTTCAGGTTTACAATCCTTAATCTAAAGGACTACACCCTAATTACTATATGAAGCATCTGTTTCTAAAAATAATTCATCTTCATCTGAAGGCTTGTCTAGACAAGGCAAATTTTTCATTTTTTCTTTTACCTCTCTTATTGCTTGGGTATCTTCATCATTTCAATAGCAAGGTATTTTATCAGAAGTTTTCTTTGAAATTCTACCTAAGTATTTGGATAGATTTTTTACAAATTACAAAGCATAGTTAGCAAGTCCATAAAACCTTTATACTAGCTTTCTATCCTCTAGTTCATCAAGAAACATAGTTATTTTTTATGATATATGGTCTTGCAACCATACCTTACCTCTAGCTATTTCTATTCTTAAGAACTTCATACATTCTTTGAACCATTCTATCTTTCTTTTTGATAGAATCATACCTTCTTGTGAGCTTTGGTTCCGTTTTCGGCTTTTCAGGTTTTACCTTTTGAGAAAGCAGAGTGTGGAGTCGCCGCCTAGTTTGTTTCTATTAATCCAATTGAATTAACTTTGAAAACTAGGAAATAAAACTTAGGTTTTCCAGAGTTGAAAACGACCTTAGTTTCTTCAGAGTATGGGTTCGGGATTTTCAAATCTATTTGTATTCCATCTTAAT
>CANYBF010392514.1:0-11458 GCA_948192965.1 Dalechampia spathulata
AAATTTAAACTCAAATTGACAAATTAAAATTATTAAATTTGCAATTAAGCCTAAATAATCACAAAAATAATAATAACAAAAATAATTTGTCAAAATAAATATTTAAATCAATTTCTCAAGTTAAAATAAATATTTAAATAAATGAACCCGCCCGGAATTGCTAATAAAATAATTTTAAATGTGGGCAAAAATAAATATTTAAATAATTAAATTAACCAAAATTCAATCCAATGAATCTAGCAATTTAGGCATACGGCTCTGATACCACTTGAAAGAGATTCAATCACAAAACAATCTCATAAACCCTAGATCATGCAAAATTACTAGATATCGAAAATCGGATTAATTCGATATTGGAAGCGTACCTTGCATCATGGTATGCTGAATACAGAACAATAAACAGGTTTTGTCACCTTCCAGAGAAAACTGAATCGAATAGCGGAAGCAATACCAAAGGAAAGTAAAGTTCTTTTCTATTCAGTTTCCCTGGAGACAACGACCTATTATTTAAAACCTATTAGGATAGGACAATTTCTATTTTGGTCCTTTAACAAAACAGAAATTGTAAAAGGTCTCTACACTTTTAATCCTATAACACATTTGACACCTTTAATAGTCAATAATCCACAATTAGACCACAATTAAAAATTGACTATTCAATTTGACCGCCATATATATATTTTACATTTACATATTTAGCCCACATTTAGAATATTAATTCTAACAAGATGACATGCCATAGGCATGACATGTAAAAGATGACATGGAATACATCATATAATAATGACAAAACAAGCATAACAGCATAAATGAAAATTAATAATGGCCCAAAGAAAGGGATAGAGTGAGATAGGGGGGATACATGATGAAATAAGGCTAAATCATACATGTCGGGGGAGTAAAATAAAAGCCTATTCTATTACAAAGGATCTTTGATAAAATAAAAATCTGAGACATTCAGCAACATCTCCTCCACTAGGAAAAACAACGTCGGGCAGTATGAGCTAAAATGCACGAATGAAAATGCAAATAAACAAATAAATGTTAGATCATAAATGAAATATAGGACACGAATGACTAATCCAATGCCATATGAAAGCATGAATCAAAGGCCAAAGTCTGATGAATGTAATGGTAACACTCATGAAAATGTAAGAATAAACACGAGTTAGGTCGTGAAAATCATGAAAAATAATTAATTTTAAGCAAAATCAATTAGAAGCATAATTAAAAGATTCTAAGATCACATGTAACATCACTTAGAAATGAAACAACATTCAGTTAAGCTAAACATGTCAAGTGACACAATTAAAACATAATTAAATGACATTTAATTGAGAAAATAAGAGAATTAATTGATTTAATAGCAAAATCAACACAAATTGATCATGGCATAATGAAATTGGAGGACTCTAACATCATTCAAGTGTCAATTAAAGATGGAAAACACATCCAATCTAAGCCGATAAAATCAATTGCAATAAATATCAAATTAAATAGACATTTAACTTGAAAATTAATTTTGAAGCTAAAATTAATCATGTTAAATCAATGTATAATGAATTCAATAATTAGGGTTATTATGAAACCACTAATGCTACTGAAAACTTTGATAAGGATTAAAAAAACTAAAAATCAAATGAAAATCATGAAAATCTGGGAAAACAGATAGCTATATGCGCCTCATATAGCATGATGTGGGCAACACATAGGCTTATGTGCCACATATGCTGTGATATGTGCTGCATGTAACTTGTAAAAATAGAAAGAAATCATGTTTTTAAGCAAAAATACAAATCAAATCATAAATCTCAGCAGATATGTGACTTCCTATATCATTCAAGCTATGAAAAAGTTATGAATGCTATTCTTACATTCATGATTGAAGTCAATCAATGAAAAACAAAATAAAAATTACAAACCCATAATGACGTCAGGAGAAAATGAGAAGAAGAGTAGTCATTCCACATTCACCAATAGAGATTAGCTTTAAATCTTGATTCTAAAATATGATTAAGGATTTAAAGTAGGATTAATTAGTCTATAATCCTAATTAACAACTTAATTAAGTGCTTAATTAAGTGAGAAATGAAATCGACAGAGTTTGGGTGTAAATCATTAATTTTTGAACCTTTTTTCCCATAAACATATGACTCATATTTATAAGGGAAGGTCATAAGTTGCTAAAAACAAGCAAATAATGTAGGATTCTACAAAATTACACTAGATGTGCGTAGCATGTAATGCTATATGTGCAATATATAGCCCAAAAAAAGGTTATATGTGCAGCATGTAGCAGTATATGCCTAACATGTAGTAAAAATCACATATGTGCGTTGCTTAATCGGGGCACATTAGGATGTGCGCCCCATGCCTAACAACATCAAATACACCATAAATGCATGGTGATATATGGATCATATTAGATTTGTATAGGAAAAGGTTGTACATCATGCGTATATTTTCTAAACATACGTAACATATAGCACTATAAGCTCCACATATCAGAAAATACATTCTATATGCTGCACCTTCCACAAGTAACATATAACATGATCTACATGTTTAGAGTACTCGTGAGAGGCTAAAATACATGTATACAAATTGGGATCGACATCGGGGACCTATACCAAGCCAAATCGGAGAAAACTTAAAGTTACAGCGTGCGGTTGAAAAGTTAGGGTCTACAAATTTGCTTTATTTTAAAGGAAGAGAATTCTCATGCCTAACTCTGATGGGCTACGAAAGGAGTTGCTAAGGGAAACTCATGATTCTCCTTGGGTAGGACATCTCGGTGTGGAACGTATGCTAGCTTTACCATCTTGGTTTTATTTCTGGCTGAAAATGGAAGATGATGTAGAGGCTTACGTTAAAACTTATCTAGTATGCCAATTAGACAAAATTGAAAGGAAAAAGGAAGCAGGTTTGTTGCAGCTTTTACCTATCCTAGAGAAACCTTTTATGTCCATTTCAATGGACTTCATTAAGGGATTTTTGAAGGTAGATGATCTAGGGTCTTTCTTGGTTGTTGTTGATAGGTTTTTCAAGTATACTATCTTCATTGCTGCCTCATCTACTTGCTTGACATAATTTTCTACTGATTAATTCTATTAAAATATGGTGAAATATTTTGGTTTTCCTAATGATATTGTGAGTGACAAGAATGTGAGATTTACAGGCCGGTTCTGGACTTCACTTTTCAATATGATGGAAACTGACTTGAAATTCTCAACAGCCAATAATATCTAAACAGATGGGCAGATTGAAAGAATCAATCATCTGCTAGAAGACTATCTACGACATCATGTATCGATAAGTCAAAAAACTTGGCTGAGTTTGTTGAACAGTGCTCAAATGTATTACAACTTGCATATGATGTCAACAATAGAAAAGAGCCCTTTTTGAAATTGTGCTGGGGCAATGGCCTACAACCCTATTGGAAGTAGCCAAGAAAATTGGTGGTAAGTATCTAGTAGCTAACCATTATGCTATTGAGAAGTAGGAATTATTGGTTGAGGCACAAGATAGTCTACAGAAGGCAGCAAAACAGATGAAAAAGTATGTTGATAAGAATAGGAGGCCTCTTGAATTTGCTGTGGGTGATAAGGTTTTATTGAAATTGACACTGCAAATTTGGAAGAAGATTAGCAGTAGCAAGTTCATAGGGGTTTGGTTCCTAAATATGATAGCCCTTTTAAAATTATTGAGAAGGTAGGTAATATGGCTTATAAGTTGCAGATGCTCGAAAGGTTAAAGGTTCATCCTATGTTTAATGTTAGCTTTCTAAAGGCGTTCTGTGACGATCCAAAGATATACACCCCTTATTGTGAGAAGGCAATTCATAAAGGACATGGAAAGGATCCTGGATCATAGGACCTTTTGGTATGAGAAAAAAAATAGGAGAACTAATTTAAGTTGTTGAGGGAAACTCATGATTCTACTTAGGAGCATGACACTACACTTTGGCAATTTGAAAAATAAGTGGAAGCCTATCTACAAGACCGTTCAATAAGGATGATGAATTTAGGTGGTATGGATGGTTTGTCAGCCTTGGTTGGATAGCTGAGAGTGGCATGCTAGCACTTGGTCTAGGCAAAATTTGACAAGAGGGTGATATGTCAACATTGTGACTCGGTAGATAGCATGCATGGGAGTAAGGTACTACATTAGATAGTACATAGGTGTTGGTCAAGATTGGCATGGGTTGTGTCAATCAAGCCTGATAATAGGCAAGACTATGAGAGAAAAATCTGGCTAGAACAAAATTGGTAGAAAGGTAGCCAATTTCGAAGGGAATCCTTGTTAGGCAAAATTTAGAGGGAATTTCTGGTGGGCAAAATTCAAAGGGAATTGCTAGTAAAATTTAGTGAGAAGCAATTGACACTCCCTTAGAGGTAGTTCATGACAGTTTACGTATGGTAATTTCTTGATAATTTTTTGAGCAATTTGCATAGGCATTTTCTCAATAGTTAGCTAGAGGCAGTTTATGGCAATTTACATAGTTTTGACTTGGAGGCAATATTAATGATAGTTTTAATAACTAGCATGCATATTGACTTTGGATAAGATTGAGGGTAGTTGGCTATCTATTTCAGATATAAATATGTCCAAGTTCATTTACCTATGAAGTTAGGGATGTCAACTGTTCATTTACCTATGAAGTTAGGGATGTCAACTGCATATGGATAGGATTTGGGGAAAACTGTCTACCCTTTCCTGCTTATAAATAAAGGCAGACCTTGTTTAGCAGTGGGTTGGTTCTTTAGGATTCTTGGCAAATTGTATCCTCTTGTATGTTTCATTTATTTTTATGCAAATAAAAGGTTGGGAGATTTTCCTATAATACTCCTGTGCCTTAGTCTTGTGGGTGTTCTTTATGTGAGTTCCTTGTGCCTTGTTCTTATCTAACTTTGGCATTGTATTTGTGAGATTCGGCTAAAAAAAGTAGGGGGACTTGGTACCACATAGGCGAAAAATTTTCTACCTAAAAATTAACCCTATGACACTAACCCACCTTTAAAACCCTGATCCCTCCATCCACTTTACGTACTTCCTCTCCTTCTCTCCTTTCTCCTTCTCAATCTCAGACACCCTCCATCTTCCTCTTCCTCTTCTTCACCTAAATAAAATATGTGGGAAACTGATTGTTATTTATTTGAAGCTATGGACAAAGGTTAATTTATGCATTGATTCTGGAGCCATATTAATTGCTTTAGTGGAATAACATGTAAATTATGTATATGTAGTCTTTTACATATGGTTATTACTTTGAGTGAGGGTGTTAAAAGGATGCTTGGTTGGTAATGTATACTAGTGAGAGGCTATTTATTTGAACTTGGGACCATCGAATGTTCCCTAGGAAGAGATTGAATAAATGTCAATCTTCTTATATATATGTTAGTATAACTAATGTGTAATATAGCTAAGGGTGATTAAAGGTTTATTCACTTATACACAAGTTATGATTATTTATAGCATGATTGAATGGGGAAAAAATCTTGTCATTGGAAAGATAATGGAGGTCCATTAATATTGGTTAGGTTTGTGATGGTTGGATCAAGTGAGTTAAAATTAGTTAAAACTTTATTTTAATTTGACTCTTATATTACAAATAGAGAAATTATAATAAATATAAGAAATTAATTTCTTATTTTGGTATTTATCAAATTAATTTTATTTTAAATTTATGTCAAATTTAGAGTATTCAATTTCAATTATATCATTTCCTTATATTTATTTTTATTGTTTATATTTTGTTTTTTTCATATCCCTAATTTTTCTTCTTCATTGTCATCTCTTCTTCTTATCTGATGTCTTCTTCTCCTTTTTTGTTACCATCTTCCCTTCTTCTCTGATACTATTTTACTAATAATGTTGTATAAAACTATATTTATTTTGATGAATTTGTTAATATATTTTGATATATATGGTATCTACTATATATACCATATGGTTTTATGATGGATAATTTTATCTACTATATCTACATATAACTACAGTTATATGGTAGATAAATTTATATATCATGTCTACAAAATGATACATATAATATCTATCTTATGATATTGGTAGATACTTATCTACTATATGTATCACAAAGTAGATGAATATCTATCATATATCTACCATATATGTCATAAGGTAGATAAATATCTATTACATTTATCAATTAACATTTATTGTATATACATATATTTATTAAATTTTACATTATTATTTTTTAAAAAAATTAACAATAAAAAGTTACCAAAATAAATACTAAAATTTTAAAATTAACGATATATTATTTATTAGTTTTTTATATAATTTTGAATATTTTGTTTGAAGTTTTATGATTTTTTAATTTTATATTTCTATTTTTTTGGTTATGATTATTAAAGTTGTAATAGTCTATGATAACATAAAGACAACAATGATTAATTAATAATAATTTTAAATTTCTTAATTTTGAATTTTATTTTTTTAAAATAAAACTTTTGAATTAATGAAAATAATTTAGTATATAAATTTAATATTTGACCTAATATAATAAATTATAAAAATTAATATATTAATATATTAATAATTTTTTATTTTAAATTTTATTTTTTAAAAATGGAATTAATAAAGATAATTTTAAGATATAAATTTAATATTTAACTTTATAATAAAAAATTAATGTACAATATATAGTAACCTCACATCAACCCAATAATCCAATATCCCATCCATTTGTCACCGCCTTTTAAAGTTTTACCTGATCCGGGCTTAGCAAAACCCTAACGCATCCAAATAATTCTCGAAATCTTTTGCCTTGGCAACCAAAAATATGGCGGAGCTGTGCCCAGATATTATCTTCAACATTCTCTTGTATCTGTCTGTGACAACTCTGGTACGATTCAGATGTGTTTCCAAGTTGTTATGCATTATTATTGATAGCCCGAAATTCATCAAAGCACATCTCAATACATCAATTCAATCCAAAACTCGCAATAAGTTGATTATTCTACGCAGCAAGTACAAGGTATTCGAAGAGTTTTACGCAACAAATCATAGAGACAGACTCCAAGTTCTTAGTAAGCTAAAGAATCCATTCAATCTCAAGGGTTATTTGGGCACCAGGATCATAGGATCCTGCAACGGTTTGATTCTTCTGCAGCAGTACATCAAAAAAGATATTCTGTTATGGAATCCTTCTACTCATCAATGCAAGAAATTACCCGGAAGCAATGGTAGAATTTTGAATTTTATAAGGTATAATTATTTCGGGTTGGGATACGATCTTAAAAGAGATGACTACAAGGTCGTCAGGCTTGGGGTGCTTAGACAAAAACTTGGACTTTGGATTTACAGTTTGAAATCTGACTCCTGGCGAAGACTTGAAAGTTTCACTTGCGACAACTATATATTCCACAGGACAAAAGTTGGCAAATTTGTCAATGGAAGTCTATATTGGATATGTGTTCATTTAAATACACAACTGAATAAGATCATCATGTTTGATATTTTAACAGAGAAAATACAGATACTGCAAGTACCTTCTCTGTGTTGCAGTCGACATAACACACTACATGTTCTAAAAGGGCAGCTCTGTTTGGGCAGCATGAAACATAAACATCCAGAGCATCACATGGCCAAGTTTAGTTTCTATATTGTTGACAGTTACAGAAACCCAAGTTGGAGGAAAATTGGTGAGTATGAAATCACACATGGTAAACCAAGTTTGAGCTTTTCAGAACCTTTTTCTTCTTTAGAAGAAGGAGATAAGTTTATGCTGGATTTGGAGCTTAGAACTAACACTTGCTCGCGGCACCTGGAACCCGATGAAAGTGTATGTGATGGTTTGCCAACATGTCCCGAAAGTCTCGTTGCACTCCGTAATGGTAGTGTTGCCTTATTATGTTGATTGGTTTAATATATACCTGAGATATGAAACCCATCTAATAAGTCAAATTGGAGGTAACAATTCCATACTTCTGCTCTTCTAAGTAAAACATGTTTAATTAGATTTCTTTTTCCAATTGATATTTGATTTCTTGGTTACTTGTCACGACATTCTTAAGCTTAATTTCTATAAGCTCCTTTAGGTTCACTTATTTGTGATTATTAAGAAAAATTCTTTAACGATCCATTTTATCGATCAATAATATAATAATTCGTATTGATTTTTATTAAAATAACATATGTTACCATATTATTGATAAATTTATAATTCTATATGATACATCAATTTCATATAAATTTTCTTGATAACTGTCATTATCACTTATTTTCTCATTCCTTAAATGACGTTTTAAGTTATGTTTTCATGCATTATATTTATAAACTTTAGCATATCATATAGTATTTTATGCATTTTCCATCATTTCATGCATCATATTCATAATGTTTCATTCTTAGCATTATTCATTCATTTTAGTAATATTTCTCATTCATATACATATTACTTTAGTTTTAAACCTAAGTTGTGTGCATTAACCATCCTTAGTTTATAATTTGATGCATTCTAATATCATGTTGCATGTTTTATAGTAATTAACATTCATTTCATGCATAATTTCATTAGATTTAGGTCCCTCGAGTTATGTTTTAGGTAACAAGACTTGTGTTAGGTATGTTAGGATAGGTATTTTTCATGTTTTAGATTCACACGACTCTTGTAAAGGTGAACATGAGTTGTGTTCATAATGTTCCCCTTTGCATTACTACTGCTGAACGTCTCACGATTTGTGTTCAAGGAAACATGAATCGTGTTCCTTGCATTCTTACCCAGAAAACGTCCATTTGCACTCCATGAGCCTCCTACAAGTCATGTTCTACTTAACATGACTCGTGTTGCACCTTTAGGTCATGTTTTCCTCTTGTTTTGCTCTCCTTTTCTAGGCTGTTAGATTATATTTTATAAGGTTATGATTCACTCTAGGGTTATGATTCACTATAAGTTTTGCATCTTTTAGACAATTTTGGGGAGGGAATATAAGGATAGAATGTGGGGAACAAGGGCATCCAATATTATCAAAGAGAATTATTTTAGGGTTTAGGAGTTTGAGAGGAAATTAGACACTTCTTGTGTGTGGATTTTGCTAATCTTCTGTTTGATTATTTTCTCCTTGTGATAGTTCTTCATTAAGACATTGAGAAGACATCTGAATTAGACAGGAAAGGAAGACTAGAACATAGAGTACTAGTAGAATTGTTCAAGTTTCTTCTTATCTTCATCTTCTTCTATTTTAGTTTTGAACTCTTTATGATTGTAATTTCTTTAATTATGATGTTCTTTTACTTTATTTATTTTCCAGTTATGGCTTGATAGTAATTGATAGGGATTGGATGTTATGTGAACAAAATTATTCTTTTCTATGAGTAATTTAATGTTTCTTCATGTTCTTAAGTTGTGTTCCTTGCCAAATTATTTAATTGTTAGAACAAATCCTTTTAACATGCAAACATTAATTAGTTTTATTAATCACTTCAAAAGAAGGATTAATTTAACTTAATAAACTTAAGAACACCAAATTATAATTATCAAGACATAGGAGTTAATTAATTTGAAAACATAAAGTGTGGAAATTGAACTTAATCATTGAAGTTAACTTAGCAGTCATAAAAGTAAGGTGTTAGCTTAACTTTGGTAGGTAAAATTTGTCACATCCACATTGAAAGCATCATTACGTGTTTGCATTTTATGCATGATTTAGAATGATTGAATGAGTGATGCATGAAATGCATGATTGAGTTGTGATTGGTGAATGTCATGATATGTTATAAATGCTTATGAATATGATATGAATGAAAGAAATTCCATTAGACATAGAAATTAGAGAGGAAAGACATGGAATGAAGTGAAAATGTACCTAGCACGTCTCATTAATATGCTTTTGGTAAACACTTTAAAGGTACTTAAAAGTGAAATTGATAAGTGAAAATGATGTTTATACATCATATAACTGTTACATGATGAGAAAGTATCTGTTAGACTATATATTAGGAAGTATAAATGAAGTTAGAATTAAAAATACGTTAAATTAAACTTAAGGGTATTTTGGTAATTTCATATATAAATAGGGGTATTTTTGGAAAATAAAATTATGTATGTTGGATATATGATGTATGTTATGTATGTATGAGATTTATGATATAATAATTTAAGAAAACATTAAAGAAAATGAAAAAGAAATAAAATTAAGGAAGGAACTAATAGGATGGTGACAAGTGTTACCATGCGATTGGACCCTTCCTTGACTTTTAAATTAATTAAAAATAATAATAATAATAAAAATAAAATAGATTCTGAAGAGGATAAAAACATGATTGCCATAACCCTTTTCCCTTCCTCCATTGCAGACTTCCTTTCCTTCCTCTCTTTTCCATTTTTTTTCAATTCAATTTTATACAATTCTAAAGTAAAAACTTATGAATTTTATGTTTTTAATATTGTTTTTGCTTCACGATTCTTGTATATATTCTTAGTTCTTGTTGTTGGTGGTTGGAATTTGAGTTCTTGTTGCTAGAAAATTTTGTTGGAGGTTGAAGATGAAGTTTATGTATGGATTTTGATTAAATTGATGAAGGAAAGATAGCAAACATATTTAATTTACTATGTTTGATATATTTTGATGAAGTTTTGCTTATGGAATGAATGCGTATGTAAACCCTAGGTAAACTACATGCAAATGACTCTTGAGATATTGTATAAGATGTGTATGTATTGCTAGAAGTGACAAATTGAGAAGAAGAATAAGAAAAATGCATGAAAAGTGGATAGGAAGTGAGAAAGTGCATGGGAAAAAGTTACTGTCCAAAATTTCACCTCCTAGGAAATGACCTATATAATTTGGTTTTAATGTATAACTCATTAAATTATATATAAATATGATGAATTATGATGATAGAATGATAAAAATAAAGTTTTAAGCCAATTGGAATGGAATTGCAAAAGTTATGCAAATTTTAGTACTTAGGAGATAGCATATGTGTGTTTGTGTTAATGACTGCCTAATGTGATAATATAATTCATAAACATTGGAAATTTTGATTTGGTATTATTTATAACATGTTAATATAGGTGTATATGCAATATGGTATGGTTTTAAGATGACTGAATACAATGAATGAGGCATATAAGTAAGATACATACAGTATGCTAAAACTAAATTTCAAAAGAGGTAGAGTTAGGGGTTTACGGTAATTAAGTTTTGACCACCTTATCCTTAGAATTATAAAATGTATAATATACCATTGGAAAGATATTTGAATTTAGTTTCCAATGGTACTAATGTAAAAAATTTCTGATGTCATGTCTTTCGGCTGCGTAACATGCTCCGTAGAATGACTATTAATTTTCTTATCAAGAAAATTAGTAATTATCCTACAAAGGATCTAATACAATCTGTACAAATTTTTTTTATTTTTATTTATATATACATACATACATACATATATATATATATATATATATATATATATATATATATATATA
>CANYBF010392962.1:0-14696 GCA_948192965.1 Dalechampia spathulata
TTCAATTGAATTGACAAAACAAACTAGGTGGCGACTCCATTTTTAACTCGACGCGATCTTTCTAGGTTAAAGACCAATCAACTATGGAAATGCGCCATTGAGAGCAAGCACCACGGCATTTCACGCCGAACAGCGTGCAGCGCTCCCACGTCTGGGGCACGCTACTCTTACAGCCATGTTACTTTTACCGCTATATCACATGTCATGCATATGCCATATCATCCAAATGCCATAGAGCTTTATATGTCATTTTACGTGCAACTTTGCAACGCTAATTCACATGACGCGCTGTATGTTTAAATTTACGCTCGCATGCTTGCCTGCTTAGGATAATTAATTCCAACTATAATGGTAAAATCGATTTTGGAAACTCATAGAATAGATCTCCACCACCCGAACCCAATCTCCAAAGGGTTTAACTAGCACTCATGATATGGGTCAGTTGGACCAATCCGGAACCATCCGGTGGTGACTCCCTTGCGACTCTTTCGAGTCCATATCATTCCCTAAGGGAACCCCTTAGGAAGATTGCACTTTCGCTCCAAATGCGGTCCCCGGTCCGTGACTTTCGCAAGCCTCGCTCTGGGCCCCAACAAAAACTGGCGCTCACAATAATAAAAGTCAAAAAGGGAGAAGATGATGAACTTCCACCACACTTTACCCCCATTCATATCTCACATGATCTTCCAAAGGATTGGTACTTCCCCAAAGGGAATTCCAAAGAGTAAATCATAGATGAAACTTTAAAAAAGGTAATTACTCACTCTTATTTTAAGGAAATTCATAATAACATTACATTTATCTCTCAAATAGAGCCAAAGAATGTTAGTGAGGCTCTAGATGATGAAAATTAGGTCCTTGATATACAAGAAGAACTCAATCAATTTGAGAGAAACAAGGTATGGACCTTAGTACCTAAACTTAGTAATGTTTCAGTTATAGGTACCAAATGGGTTTTTAGGAATAAGATGGATGAGGATGGTGTCATAACTAGAAATAAAGCTAAGCTAGTTGCAAAGAGGTATAGTCAATAAGAGCGAATTGACTATGATGAAACCTTTGCCTCGATAGCTCGCTTGGAAGCAATCCGAATGTTACTAGTATATGCATCTCACATGAACTTCAAACTATTTCAAATGGATATTAAAAGTGCTTTTCTAAATAGTTTTATTGAAGAAGAAGTTTATATTGAACAAGCCCTCGGTTTTGAAGATTTTAACTTTCCTAATCATGTTACAAACTCACTAAAGCTTTATACGGCCTTAAACAAGCTCCAAGAGCTTGGTATGAAAGGCTAAGTTCTTTCTTATTTGATCATGGTTTTGAAAAGGGCAAAGTTGACACTACTCTTTTTATCAAAAACTATAAGCATGATCTTCTTCTTATGCAAATTTATATGTATGACATTATATTTTGTGTTACTAATGAAGATTTATGCAAGAAATTTTCTAAGTATATGTTAGGGGAGTTTAAGATGAACATAATGAGAGAATTGAAGTATTTCCTAGGACTTCAAGTCAAGTAATGTCAAGATGGTATTTTGATCAACCAAATCAAGTATACTCAAGAGATGCTCAAGAAGTTTTGAATGAGTGAAGCTAAACCAAGTAAAACTCTAATGAGCACAACTACAAAGCTATCTTTAGATAAAAGCGGCAAACTTGTTAATCAAAAGAAATATAGAGATATGATAGGTAGTCTTCTCTATTTAAATGTGTCTGGCAATTGCAATTTCCAAGCTCCTTTTTATAATTCACTTGGAGATGATAATAGCTTAATTAAAAGCTTGAGAAATATAATAAGAATAAGCTAAGAAAAGCTTATGGAAAAAAAAAATTAAGATAAACTAATGAATGAGGAACAAAGATAGCAAAAATGAGATTAAAAGGAAAACTTGATATTGATAGCTAACAAAGAAAGTTTGCATTGTGGAACCAAAAGTGTACATAAAAGCTATTATGATCATAAATAAAGGCTTAAGGAATTTAAAAGAAAAAGAAAGGAAACTTGTTGCATTAGTTCTTGAAAGTTGAGATTTTCTCTATAAAAATGAGTTTGATTTTTTTGATTGAATGATTGATGCCTCTCATCTATCAAAATGTATCCATTTTATCTGAATTCCCTTAAACTACTTCAAAAAAAACTATTCCCTACATCCTCTCCAGTAACCATCGAAGAAAAACTATCACTACTTCTCATTTTTATCAACTACACCTTCTCATAAGCCCAATTGGCTAAATTGGCTTTTAATAATTAACAAAATATTAAATATTAATTAAATAATTATAGTTCTTTAAAATTTAATTTATTAAATTAATTAAATTTAGGCCCAACACCCTCCTTTCTCTTTTTATTCTTTCGTGTTAATGTAACAGCCTGATTAAACGGCTGCCTCCATAACCCAACACAAGACCTTTCCAGCATGTTTTGTCCTCACTCACATGCTTCTTGAGAAAGCTTCCCATAAGGTCATCCATCCTATAATTGCTCTAAGCCAAGCACGCTTAACTATAGAGTTCTTACAGAATGAGTACCGAAAAGGTAGGTGCACCTTGTTGGTATGGATAGTACCTATCTAATCACTTAAGCTATTCTCGATTACACAGTACCATACCTATACAATCTTGAAATCACTCAACTATGCAACCCTATCCTTACATAGTCTCAGGATCCCTCTTTTTCAAGTGTGGGATCAATTCATTCATATACCCCTTTGCTTAGAAGCCTGCCAAGAGCTACTCCTTGTCCATGTTCTTTCTGGCACCGGCGTTCACTCCTCACCCTCGTCAGCCCTTGGGTGTCACAATCAATCTTACCTAGACCTAGTTATATGATAATAGCTTAATGGACCTTATTTAATTCCATCAAACCTTGCCGACATCGTATTATGGAAGCTTGTTCACTCGAGACTGTAACATTGTTTTGGGAAAGTTTGATTTACAAAGAAAGCAAAAACTTCGATGGGATTTCTATTGGGCATTGGCCGTAAAAAAGAGTTCAAGGAAGGAAAAAGCCTTCAACCTCTTCCTTCTTCTTCTTCTTCTTATATATTGGTAAATAAATATGTACTGTATATATAAGTAAATATATGTATATAAATATGTTATTTATTAATATATATCATGATATATAGTAGTAAATATGTTTATAACATATATGAATATATTTTTGTTATATAAAATATTATATGATGTATATTTATTTACTAGTATATGCTAGTAAAGATATATATCTGTTTTTATTATAAAAAATAACATATACATAATAAAAAAACTAATAAAAATGTAAAAATATTAACAATTCATATAATAAAAATTTAAAAACATGAAGAATTAAAAAATAAATAAAAAGAATAATAATCAAAATCATTTAAAAAGAGAAGAAAAAGAAATAAAAGGGAAAAGAAGAATAAGAAGAGTGAAAAGGAAAAAAGAAACAACAGTTTGAGAAGAAGAAAAAAAGAAAGAAAGAAAGAAGGGAGAGGAAGAAAAAGAGCATAGTAGAAAATAGAAAACAAGAAAATGAGGATGTCAACAAAAAGAAAGAGAGAAAAAAAAGAAACATGTGAGAAAATGAAATAAAAAATAAACTTTTTTTAAAATATGAAAAAGTAAATTAATAATTACATAATTCTTAATGATAAAAATTTAAATATAAAATCAAATTACTATTAATTTAAATTACTAATTTAAATAAAGAATAGGAAAAGGGGTATCTATTATCATTTCCCTTTGTTTTGATATATATATTCATGAGATCTACATATAAAGAAAAAATATTTAAATATAAAATTTTAATATTGAGTAAAGATATTTATCAGGATGATACTTTCAATGGATTAATATCATATTTTAGTTATAAGAAATGGGTGAATTTATAAGTTAAAACATTTAGTTGGTGTACAGGTTGGGATTCTAATTTTTGAAAAAATAATTTTGAAAGCATATTATTTTACTTTTTAAACCATAAAAATTAAATAAATAATCAATAAATAAGAGGAAATGAAACCAGTATAATTATCATAATGAAGTTTCATGTCAATGCCACCTTAATTTGTACGGATCAAAACTGATATGTTTTTAGTTGATGTTGAAAACACACAATCAGTGACATGATGAAGGATCAGTAGTGCTTTTTCTGAGGCCTAAACAGCTGGGATAAGAAAGAGGTCAGCATCCATCCACCAGTCTTTGCAGTACCACTTTCATGGCTCTCTCATATTATAACTCCTTTTCCTTACAAAATAAATAATGATAACTTGACAAAAATTCAGTAACATCGTCATATCATGTGAACTGCATTAAAAATAATTTTATGCTTTATTTCTCTGACAAAATCTTAAAATATTTCATTTTTATTTGAGTTCATATAATTTATTATTCAGAGATAGCAATGGTTATTACGAAGAAGAGAGAATAGAAATAAAAGAGGAGCTGGGGATGTTGCCATAAGGAAAAATGAAACACAAAAATCCAATCCAACAATGAAGTGAAGGATTCCTTGCTCTCCTACTACTTAACTGCTGCCTTAGCTAGGACTTTTATTTACAACCACATGTGATCCCTGAGGTCAATTTCCCACCTACGTGCCTCTCTTTGCAGCCATTCATTCCTCATTCCTCCTTTTTCATGGCCTCAATCATGTCACGCCCACATCTTCAGTGTTGTGTCTTCTTCTCTTCTGCCCCGGAATGGAGGGGTCCCCCCACCTCCACTCCCATCTTTCATCGGTTTACCCTTGTGAATTTTGACATTTTTCGATAAATTCCCGCTGCTCTGCTCGATCATGTTTAATTTTCCATTTTATGTTTAAATTTGGAAATCATTATGATATGCTTCTTATATTCCGAAAAAGATAACATAGAAGTGGACCTATTTCTCTTTTTTTTGATAAACAAGAGATTGATCACGATCAATTAGCAGGGATTTATTAAAAATATCAATGGAGTACAAGGACTTAGAAGTGGACCTTTTTCTCTTTTTTTTTTCTTCTTTTGTCTGTTATTTTGATGACCCCATGAGCTTGACAAAGTGCTGTCATTTCAGAAGGAAGTTGTTGAGGCATTGATGTGTGGAGGAACTGTAGAAATGCCTTGTCTTGAAAGTTCAGCTAACACACCATCTGTTGATGGAGGTTTTAGCCCTAATGGCAACGGTAACCACGGCTTGTTTATTGCCTCTTTCACTACCTTGTCAATTACCTCCTCTGCCTGCACCCAACCATATCACAGATAGGATCATACATTTTGGTTCTGTATCATATCGCATTACATGTTACAATCATGAATTGAATGATATAATCAAAGCAGGTATGATAATAGCAATGAATTTCTTGCCATGTCACACCTTACAATTCATTCAGATTCCAACCTGACTAGGTTAAACAAAACACTAACTAAAGCTTCTGGGTTGGTTTGTGTAATGCACCTGGAAATGTGATTCAGGATTTTTAGATGGCAATCATAGTTATGGCTGTTTCATCGATCATATGTAGCAACTACAACTGTTAGTTCATCATACATAGTTAGGGAATAAAATTCAGGCTAGCTTCACTTAAGTTTGAGCGCTTAAATTTTTTCAGTTTAAAATGCTATGAAAGCCTGTCATAGTTTAAAGGATCTTAACTTCCAGTTTGAGCACTTAATTAAATTTCATTACAATCCTGACAATACACCACAAACTTCAAAGAATGTGATGCAAGACCCTCCCTCTAGGCCAAATCATTGCCAGAAATCAATGAAGGAAGTTCTCTTTATGAAAATGAAATCCTAGGGTGGATTTGCAACATGTAATGGAAATATAACCTCACGGAAAAGTCGTAAGAATCTTGAATGGCATATAATTTTGATAGATTGGATCTTAATATAAGCCGATTGGTTTTATGCTCCAAGGCACCTATACGACCATCGCACCAAAATTTATGATCAAGTGTCAAGATTTCTAAAATTGACAATCACTTCCTATAATTTAAATGCGAAAATTCAAAGATGAAATTGAAGAGCATTGTGAAGAGTAAAGCAATTTGTTACCGGATGTTGGTCAAAAGAATTTTGCAGCGCATCAATGGGGCCAGCATTGTAAAACCCTGTAGCATTCTGCATTTTCAATAATAACATTTAGTGATAAATAGAAATAAAATTCATGCATCTTGACTTGTATGATTCTCTTTGTAGGGCGCGTACCTGAGGCGTGGGAGAGTAAGGACGGCTGGGTGGTGGTGGCATCACAGGGCAACCCCATGCATCTGCATGTGCATGAATCTGTAACATACATTGATGAATTCTATATCAAACATCTACAATTGTAATATAGTTCACGAAATACTTGCGCCATTGCTCTTTAGAAATCTTATATTTACAAAAAATACTTGTTGGGACCAAGTCGAGTGAACCAAACTGGTAATAGTTCAGCATTTTTAAAATAACAATTCAGTAGTTTCATCTATGGAATGAGAACATAGACTGCATCCAAGTATTACTCTCTATCTATAATAGTTGAGGTACTTAAGGTAACAAGTTGTATTACCCCTGGATAAGGCTTCCAATGCCAACTTTCGGCAGGCGGCCATGGGGGATAGCCTGGTGAGCCCCACATGTGCACACGAGGGAGATGATTAGCAGTTGATCCCCATATAGGATAGACTGGACTAAGTGGAATGGTATGCATTGTGTGATACGGAGGGTAGGCCATGATGGGTTTATGTGGATAATAATTCCTTTGAAGTTGATCTCTTTTTTGTGGCCATCTTCGGTCATCTTCTTTGGGTAGAATATGCCTCCTCTGCATTCGGTATTTCTGTTCAGATACAAGTAAAACTTGTTAACTATTCACACGCACAAATTTATAACCTTAAAGAGAAAAAAAACAAGAAAATGTTAAAGTTACAGAATAACTTTTCATCATATTGTCCTATAAATTTGTATCTGAATGTAGCCCAACAGTTTTCCTTAACATTGGCTAGGTCAGCATGAATCATTTTTTCTCACAAGAGGTTTGACAAGGAAACGTAAAACCATGGAGAAAGATCGGCATATGATATTTATTGACCTAAAAAGGTTTATGTTATAAGCGGTGTTCTAAGATGATGCAGCCTAAAAATTTCTTCGAATGGAAAAGAGACTTGCCAATTCCCACCACTTGTGATGGATGTTTAACGGAGTTGAGTTTATTTATTTATTTATTTATTTTTCTTGCTGGTGTGGGTGATAAAAGAATGAGGCTTTAAGCCCCAGTAACAACTAATCACCAGTCCTTACTGTTACCAAATGGACGTACGAACTGACATTAGATGAACACTATCAAATGATGGCATCCGCTGGATCAAAGCTTATATATTAGTAAAGAGGAAGTTTAGTATTGACCTGGAGATGACTTGCAACATTATGCCTAGTCAATCCTTCCACTTTCATCACCTCTAGTATTCGTGAAGGAATGGCTCGATCGACCCCAAGTTGCTCCACTGCCTGCACAAACTTTTTGTGCAGCTCAGGTGTCCAGTCTACCTGAAGCCCAATCACAAAAACATGCAGAAATCAATCATATTGTACTTATACCATTGATATTGAGCATATATGGGCAAGTGTATCCCTATGATACTACTAATTCCCACGATGAAGCATAAAAGATGAAATGGTAGTAAAAACCACATCAAAGAGAAGTTTGGTAAACAAAGTTATCAAATTGTTGACAGGAAAGCAAAGAATCATAGCAAACTATCATATGGTATATGCAATGCATATTAAATCATCAAACTTAAAGCATTCTGAAGTAGAAGTTTCTTGGTTGAGGAGACATTTTACAACTATGGCAAAATAAATTATGCTTCAGAGAAGTAGTAAATAAATCTTTAAGGAAGAATTCCATGTTCATGTAAACTTAATCACCTTCATCTTCTTTCGGTTAACTCTAGTCCCACAGGAATTATGAAGACTAGAAACTTTATTAGGGTGTTCAGCACTTCCATCAGAAGAATTGTTGAGACTTTGTTTATTTTGCGGATGACTGGATGTATTTGTATTCTTGACACCATCAATAGAATCATCTTCTTCTTTAATTATAGTCTCACTCAAGCCATGAGGATGATCATTATGAAGAGATAATTCAGTCATTGCACAAGTGGTTTCGACAGATTTAGATTCCCCCTCTTGCTCTCCGCTCTCTTTTTCTGTTGACCAATTAGTATGCTCCTGGCAATCCGCGTCATCTGATAATCGTGACCCCTGCTTTAATTGTGGGGTTGAAGGAGCTGGGTACTTATCACTATGTGTTGACTGCTCACAGTCATTTTCATGACAAGAAGATTCATTTTCTATTTTCTGTACATTATTATTCTTAGGTTCTTCCGTTTCCAATTTGAACGGCTGCATGGAACCTGCCGAATCTTGGATGGGCTTTAATGATTCATGGGCGACATTTCCCTTTGCATTAAATGCCTGCTCAACACTAGTGAAGTCAGAAAAATTGTATCCAGCGCAAACAGAATGAACATCAAACAGAATCCAACCAGACCTTATGAACCACATGCTGCCATACATGCCTCAGTTTATCTTCACAAAGAGGCTTCTGAAGGAACTCAACAGCACCAAGCTGACATTAAAAAAAAATGATACAGAGAACCTTATTTTGAGAATCAAGATCCTAAAACAATTCCATTGAAATTTGCAAGGAATTTCAGGGCAAAAATGAAGAGGGAGAAAGAACGGGACAAAAAATTTAGCAAGTAAATTGGAGATTAGAATTCATACCTCTATGCACTTCATCATGGTACTCAGGCAGTTGATGTTAGAAGTCACTGAAATAAAACAAGATTTTTTTCTGTTAGAAGATGTTGCAGAAAATCTCCGGTGTAAAGTACATGGCATTAGTTTCTTCATTATGATATCATGAATGCAGATCCAAGTTGATTCAATAAAATTTCTGAAAGAGAGCGGCAGCCAGCAATTTAAACAAGATGATCAAGGATTCCATTGGTAACTTACTGATTGTAGGCAAGTCCTTGGCAGTTTCGAGGAACTTGAAGTTCCCATTGGCATTGCTCGCACTCACCTGAGTCAACATTGTACAATATAACGAAGATTTAAGCTCCATCTTTTCCAAATTTATGCAACAAATATAGATGAAGAGAAAACACAATTTATTGACATGAAATTATTATTAATTAGTAGACAAATGAGAAAGGCATAATAGCAGCAGTAAAACAATCGTTTGAATATTGCAATACTCCCGAACCGAGTACAATTAATTGCAAAATGCAAGATTACAATTGAAGCTGTGGTTTAAATATATTTATTACCTCTACAATAGCAACATGGAAACTTTCAGGTTTTTCTGAAATTGCTGAGAGAGCGTCATTCTCGTTGCAGAACAAAGAAACTGGAAAGGAAAAGAAAGGTTAGAAACACTAATATTGAAGAAGAGAGCAGATCGTAATATTATGCGAAAATTCATAGCATAACAACAGAAATAGACCCAAAAAAACAACTTTGTCAAAATTAAACAGATAAACCACAATGACAGGATTGAGATCATATTATTTAGTTATAATGCTAAGTTATCATGTTTTACTAGCAATCCTCATGTTCTGATCGTTCATAGAAAATCCAACATCAATATGGTTAATCAAATGGCAAGAAGATGTCTGAAAAGAATTGTCAAATTGCAAAAGCAAGAAATAAAAAATTACAGCACGTCAGACCAAAATCATTTTTAACATGTTGATAACAGAGAGCTAGTTAAAGAACTCTCCATCTAAAACATTCCTACTTAAGTCATGTTCTCACTCTGGTTCAATATAATAGAATATTCCTGTTTGAAAATACAGCATCAGTGGGTTCCATTTCGTATCAGTTATAGGCGTCTAGAGAAGTATATCTTATTTGTTACATTCAATCATTCCACCACAATAACTTCTGTTTATCCCTCTGAGACTTGAGTCGACCATCATTTAGAAGTTCTAGGCAACCTAGAACCCAACTGAGCATCAACAACCAACCACAAAAAAACCGTATTTAAAAATGGGGTTGTCTAAATTGCTCAGCTTTAAGATATTTGCAATGAAGATGGATGGAAATGAAGATCTCTAACCAACATAATCCATGGCTTCAAGTTGTAATTTTATCTGTTGAGCAGAACTGGAATCATCCTCAAGGAGAAGAACCTTAAGGCCTTTCGGGAAATCTTTCCATGCTGATAATTCATTAGTAGTGCAAACCATAGCTGGTTTGGCATCGTTTCAACAGGCCACCGACAAATTTCCACGAGCACAACTTTTCATCAACTTCAAAAAAAAAAAACTTAACTCTGCATTGACCACAAGCAGAACTTGTTAGTTTTACATCAACAACAAAACAAAAGTTTATCATTTATTTATTTCTTTATTATTTTGAACCGAATAAAGACAAAGTGAGAGAAAGTGAGAAAAGTTCCTGTTTTGTTTAGGAAAATTAAGTAATCAAAAATAAAGAAGAAAAGACCATCGCCATCAACCAACAACCTCCAAATTTAACAAGATCGACACTACAGCCACTTCAATGCTATTTAAATATAATTAAAATGATTCAAGACTGTCATCCCTTGGTAATTTAACCCTTCATATATATTTATATAAGTTCCAATGAATGAAAAATCTAAGTCTTCATTAAAAGGAACTCATATGTACAAACTCCATAAACTACTTCAAAAGAAGAAAAAAAGGCAAAAACAAAATAAAAAAAGATAAAGAAAATAAGAAAGAACGATCATGTTCAAGGTCCGGAGATCTTTTTTATAATATTGAAACCAATGATTAGCTCCAGCCCAGTTTTGGAGTTCAAAAACCCATGTAAGATCTCCATTCTTTACAAAAGAAAGTAGGAAAAAAACCAGGAAATAGTAACCATATAGATGGAGAGAATGAAGGAGAAAACCGAGAAGAACAACATACATGATAAAATCTTTCAACATGCATGCATATACATATATATAAATATACATAAATATGTATGTACATAATTGCTATAATCAACAAGATCAACCAACTAACAATTTTTGAGAAAGAAGAAGGTGAACCCACTAAAATTCTCATGAAAAATGATCAAATTGATGCTTCAAAGTATATAATACCGCAAAACAAAAAGCTACCAAAAAAATACATTCGTACTATCATTGAACGGTAAGAGAAATGGGAAGAAAGATAAATGAAAAAATAAAAAAGTTGAGTCTTTTCTTCACACCCAAAGGCTTATTTTTCACTTACAGCTTCCTCTTTGGTTGCATACAACAAAGATATAGAGAGAGAGAGAGAGGGAGGGAGGAACATAGAGAGACTGATAAAGGGGAGAAGAGAGGTGGGAAGACGGTGTGTTTTAAAGAGAAGGGAAGAGGAGAGAGAGAGAGAGAGGTGTATGTTTTTTTTTTTCCCAAAACACGATAATAATAAAGTATTGTTGAAGAAAGGAAGAAAGTGCAGTATTGGCTATAGACCACAGAATATGCAAATTAAAAGTCTCCTAAAAGGTCAAAATCTTTTTTTTAAACTACCCTTTTATTTAATTAACTGAATATTCTTATTTTATTAACTCCCTTAATCCATTTTTTCTTACTTCTCTGTCTTAATCTCTACCTTATTTATTATTATTATTATTATTATTATTATTATTATTATTATTACTTCTTACTTTATTCTTAGGATGATAATTTAATAGGTCAGTTATAATTTAGTTAAAACCTGAAATAATGGATTCGGTTATAGTTAAAATTGATTTGATTAATGATTATTAAATTTTTAATTTGATTAATTGATGAATTAGATATTAAATAATTTAATTAATTAAAAAACAGTAATAAATTTATCACAAAAAATATGTCGTTTATTATAATAGTAAATATAATAGCAACATATTGTTTATAATACAATACTATTTTAAAATAATAATTATTGGTTGTTTAATCAAAGCAAAATTTGTTGGTTACATTTGATTTAGTTAATTGAAATTCTGTCAAGAAATTTCCTCTTTATTGCTTAATTTCCATTGATGATTTATTTGAATATTCATTCCGTAGATATCATAAAGTAATAATTATTCATATGATTCATTGCTTTGACAATTATTAATTATTTTATAAATATTTAATATTAAACATTAATTTTTAGCGCCTATTTCAAGTAATATTCTTTTAACTAAATCAAAATATTATCTTTTTCAAGTTTTTATGATCGATAACATTCAATAAATACTAATCGTATTGGTTTAAGAATAATCAGACTTGAATCAATAATTTTTCATCATACTATCTAATTATAGGTCAAAGAAGACCCAATTCATTAATATAAACTTAGTATTCTTAACGATCCATAAAATTAAAGGAATAATTAAAATATTACTAGTACTAATTATTTGAAGATTATTGCATAAACGCAACTCATAATAAAATTCTATACTATGAATGAGAAAACATAAGTTAATATAGAAATTCATGAAGAAATGATGAATGACTTTAGCAGTAGTTGCAAGATTTAATGTTAGAAATATGTTGTTTTCTTGCATTAAAGATTTTAAGATATGGAGTTTGAAAAATGAATTGCCATTGTTTGTAAAATTCCTAAGTCCAAATTGACATTCTCTTTCAACAACTACAGTTAGTGTTAAGGAATTTATAATTTATAGATTTTAAAATTAATCTAATTTAATATTTTTATTCCTCCATTGAAATTATAAATCCACTATTTTATTTATCTAAATGGTTAATCAATAACGACTTTTTAAATAAATATATACATATGGAATGTAAGAATCCTTTTCTAAAATATAACTTTAGAATTTGAAATTTTATAGTATTCTGCAATTAGCATATGATGAATAAATAATGAAAAGATTTCTATGTAAAATTTGATATCTTAACATCAAATTAATTATTTGTATATAAATTTATTAAATATTATATTTCTTCTCATAATTTTCTAATGAAAAAATAAATTATCATATATAGTTTAAAATTTAATATGTTTGCTCCAAGTAGATTAATGAGTAAAATAAAGTTAATAATTTTATAGTATTAAATCACTAACAGAATATAAATAGTTTATAACATTATGTTTGTGGTAAAATTAAATATATTATAACTTAAATTTTAAAATTAAATCAAACTTAAATAAATAAATTATCATATATATATATATATATGATATAGTTATATGGAATTTAAATTAAAATTAATCATGATAAATATTTTTTGTTTGAAGATAATAGTATTATCTTGTAAACTTATTAATCCGCAAGCAGGTTGAAGAGTAAAATAATATAAACAATTTTATAACGTCAGCCCTATAAGATGGTCAATGAGTAAAATAATATCAATACTTTTATAATATTAAATCATTAGCGGCTCCAAGTGTTAAATTACGTGTCTGATAATTAACATTATTTTGTTATATTTGATGAGAAAATAATTAATTTTATAATTCCAAATATATGTTTTTCTTTCATATTATTTTTATTAATATTTTACATCGCATTTTCTCATTATAAGATTTTTAGATTTCTTAAAAATGAAGAATTCTAAGAGATTAGCCATATCTCTTTTTCCTTTGATCAAATAAATATATGGTTAATTATGAAAATACGATAATTGGAGAAATTATTTGTGAAATTATAGGATATGTGGAAAGTATTTATAAAATTGGATTTTTAATTTTTTTTTAAAATTATTTTATAATTTTTTTATTTTCACAAATTTTAATTTTTAATTTTTTAGCTATTTATTTTTTAATATATAATAAATTATTTCTGTCACATCCTCAGTTTCAGCGCAACAAATATTAATGTTTTACTTACGGAACTTATACTCTATACGATCGAAAATAGAGTGATGATGTGGAATTCCAGAAAAAAAATGTATATTTCGAGGTAAAAATTATAAATATTATGATAATGTTAGGAACTATTTAATGAGATTAAGAAATGATGATAAAATGATTGTAGATTAAGTCAAATGCGAACATAAGCCCGAACGTGTAAAAATTGGATCGAGCGATATCAAGGCAAAAATATTTATGTATGCAAGGAGATGCATGCGATTGATGAATTAAGTTAAATTATGACTATAATTGGAGTATACATAATTTATGAATTAAGTATGATTAAGGATCGTATAATTGAATTACACGAGTGAAAAATGTATGTATAATAAATACGTATGGAAATAATTGGGACTTAGTGAAAAATGGAGTATTAAATAAGTATATTGAAATATTTATGTTTAAGATGATTGATATAAAATAAGATTTAAGAATATATAGAAAAGAAAGTCAAATTAAACGAAAATTAAACATTTTGTCGCAAACCCCTAAAACTGATGTTAAACGGCACTAAAACTTGGATTCTGAGTTATATACAGTGAATTTGATTAAATGGTTTTGACCATTATGCTTGTGTTAACTAAATTTAGGTATATGTAAATTTCAAAAATTTTGAATAAAAATTTTCAAAATGACGTCATAATTGAATATGATGATGCAAGCGAATAAAATAATATAATTTTTAAGGAATTAGGGAATGGAAAGCTTAGTTTTGAAATTTAATTAGTAAGGTATAAAATGAAAATAGTTATTAGAAATTAAAAATAGAAGTTTCAATTAAAATGACATGATGATGTCATAATTACTAAGGATGATGTCATAAATGGGAATTTTGGAATTATTGATGGGAAATAAGTAAATAG
>CANYBF010393301.1:0-89522 GCA_948192965.1 Dalechampia spathulata
GGGTGTGTAGCTAGGAGTAGGAGGAGCAACAACATTGAAAGCTTGAGGTTGGGGCCCAAGTAAGCCTGATCCAGGAGAGGGAGGACGTGGAGCCGCTGGATTTGGCCTTGGCTGCCTGGAGTAAGCGGGAAAAGGGCAAGGCGGAATATTCCACCCACCCCAACCAGGATGCCACAGCTGCTACCACTGTGGCGGAAAGGCCTGCTGACGTGGCTGCCACTGTTGGTGAGGATGTGTCGGATGAGTAGCACCGGCCCCACTAGAATATTGTTGGGCCCTTTTCTTCCCATTTTTTTTCGAATTCCCCTTCCCTTTATTATTGCTGTTGCGTTTGTTGCTGGCAGAGGAGTCAGACGAAAAATGAGCAGTAACCATGGCAGCACCACCGGACCTGCTGCCAGAACCACCATTTTCACGAGCATGACGGGCCTTAATAGTACGCTCCGCCATTTTCAACCTCGAACAACAACTCTCAAAGGAGGGCAAAGGCTCTTGATTTTGTATAAAGTCCACCGTACCACCATACGCCTCCGGTAAGGATCCGGTGAGACGTAAAACCAAACGACCATTTGTTACCGGAGCATCAACATCAGCCAACCTGTCCGCCAGAGATTGTAAGTGATTACAATAATTATCGATCGAGTTGAAATCCTCAAAAATAGCGTTTGTAAAATCCTCCTCGAGATGGGTAGCCCGAAAGGCTTTGTTGTCCTGAAAAAGAGCTTCAAGACGATTCCACGCCCCCTCTGCTGTGTCATTGCGTTTGAGAATAGCGTGAAGAAGGACATTAGAAATGGTACCGTAAATCCATTGTAAGACAACGGCGTCCAAATGCCGCCAAAGAGTCGAATCAGCCGACTTAGCCGCCTCATAGGTAGTCTTAGCCTGCTCCTCCATTGGTGGAACCAAATGATCGTAAAGATCATGCACCCTAGCAAGATTAGTAAACAAAGTAGCTCAAGAATGATACAAACCGTGCTCATTGTCTAATGTTACGGGAACAAGAGATTTAACATTAGTAATGGTGAGGGCGGAATGAAACTTGGGTGAGTCTGCCATGTAGACGAGTTGGAAGAAGAAAGAATAAGAATGGAGAAGAAGAGAGGTGCGGCTAGGGTTAGGAGGAAAAGATCGTAAGAAGCTCTGATACCATGAAGGAAATTGCTGTGGTCCCTCATTCATTCATCATCAAACAATATATACAAGTTACAAGAGGAAGGCTACAAATCAACTAACTGATTGCTAAAATGATGGTAACTTAATATATACTAACTAAAAATAGATATATACAATAACAATAGAATATATGCAAGATATATTCTAACACTTTCTAATTTTACCGTAGCTCTAATCAAATGGGAAACAATATTTAAACTAATGGTTATTTCTCCAAGAATACTTCATGATCTACTATTAGCAATATAGGTGGTGCCTAATGTGTATATCATTTTATATAATAAAATCAAATTGTATTGATGAACAACATGTAATCAAGTAGAACAAATGAGCATGAGTTCTATTTGAGATTTTTATATTGAAGTTATAATAGTTTGATCAAATAGTTTAAGTTAAGATTGAGCATGGATCTGAAAGATATCAAACCGACCTAAGAACTAAACTAAAAATATCAAACTAGAAAAGATTTAACAAAACTTGGCATCAAACCAAACTAAATTGAATTAAAATAAATATTTTAGTTTGATTTTGTATATTTTTCAATATTTATGTTAGACCTTGGAGTCCTTAATCTTTCTCTTGATATTAACAAACTATGTTTATATTGTTATAAATGTGTTTTAATTGTTAGTTTTGAAAACTAATTTGTTTTATGTTTTTTTAATCGTATTTGGGTAAAGTCTGATAGTACATTCATATCATATTTAGTACCCTTGTACCATGCCTTTCTAAACTGCTGAAATTGAAATTGGGCAAAATGCACTCTTATGGCCATGCTGCATTTTTGAACAATCGTACCATTCTTTGATTGATAATTTGGTATATCTTCTTGTACAGGCATAGGCCACTTGTAGATTGCCTGTTTTGTAGTCTTTAACAACCATTTAAGTTAGAGAGGGTAATTAAAGATTGGATTTTTCCTTGTACAAGTAAGATTTATTAACTCTAAACTCTAAGCTCATTGGTTCTAAATCTCTCTATTTGTTCATGTTATTGTATTACTCTCAATTTTCTTGCATAAAAGAGAGGTTTATTTGTGAGATTGAATTTATTATGAAGTTTAATGTATATGATCCTTAAAAAATATATTATAAGGGTTTTAGTGTGAGCCTTGAAAAAATATTAGCATTTGATTTTTGGTAAGAAAAATTGGGCTTTTTTTATAACCAATTATGATTAGTGGAAATTCAAGTGAGTTGCTTAAGTAAATGGATGCAAACATTTGTTAGTCAAATAATTAGAAATTTTTTCTTTTACTTTTTAACTCCTCCTTTTTTCATTTTTTAATAATTGTTATTATTGTCATTTTTAGGAATTTCAATTGGTATCAAAGATTTGAGTTCTATTCATGATAATTAATATTCATAAAGTTAAAATCAATGGAACACATTATGTAAAGAGTCAATCTTACATCAAACTTCCATTCCTCAATGGAAGCCATTCATCAATTTTGGAGCAAAGAAACAAAATTTCATCAATTTTGGAGCAAAGAAACAAAAGAGTACCTCAATAGTGATTATGTTGATCTTTGGGAGATTATTAAAGGTAGAGTTTGGATTATTAAGCCTAAGAGTGAATGAAATGAGCATGATAAGTATATAATTTCCTTAGATATTAAAGTTGTGAATTTTTTAAGAAAAAGTTTGAAAGATTTTGATTATAAAAATTTTATAATTTATCTAATGCTAGAGAAATTTGGTTATATCTTGAATCTCTTTATTAAACTAACTCCTCTCATTAAGATGATGACATTTTACATCTTGAAAATAAGATTAAAAAAAAAGAAATTTTAAAGAAGGAAAATGATTCTTTGGTGTCTTCTATGACTGTTTAGTTCTTTGGTTTTTTCTATGAATATTTAGGAAAATAATTTTAATGGTTCACAAAAAAAAGTAAAATTTAAAATAAGCATAAACATATTTTTCAAAACAAGAGAAAATTGTTAAATATGCAAAAATAATTTTATGTTAAATATGGTTTAAGTTTTGATCATGTATTAACATTATCATTTGTCCTTACTAAAATCATATTAGTTAAGGCCAAACATTTTATACCACCTAGTCCTGTTGCATTAAAAGCCTCTAAGTTACAATCACTTGCATATAAGAGACATGGGAAAAATGGAATGAAAAATATACCTAAAACTAATCATGCATTCATGTATGAAAATAATAGATCTCAATTATCTAAAGTTTCAAATATTTTTATTCCAAACAAGCTACATAAACTACAATGTTCATTTAAGCCAAATGCTTCTAAAGTTCATTTCCATTGTCACATGCAAAAGCACCATGTTCATAATTCTAGAAAAAAGATAATAAACATATCCACATATAGAAAATATTTCATGATAAAAGTTTTTATCGTAGAAAATTTAGACATATCCTGAATAATTGTAAACATGGGCTAGATATTTCAATACAAAATTCATGAAAAGAAATTAATATTTGAATGTTAAAAAGAAAAGTGATACGAGGAATAGGTTTCCAAAACCTTTTTAAGGATATTGTCATTATTATGGTGAACTTGGTTATTTTAATTATAAATATTTTATTAGATCAAGTTATTTAGGATATGCTTTAAATGACTCATTGTAAACTAATCCCCAATTATCCAAATATATTTGGATATCAAAAGTGAGATGAAGTTGTTTTATAGGCATGCTTAAAGTCCATAAGGAGTGAAAGTGGATATTTAAGGCACATGATCAATGATTAAGCCTCTTTGTACTTGTTAGAAGTGAAAGAATGAGGCATTACAACTTCTTGGGGAATTTTATGATAAAATTATTTGATATGTGATTGATTATGTTGTGCTTGGTATTTCAAGTGATTGATATTGATTGTGGTTGGTATGTATTGGTATTGATTGTGTTTTTTTTTGTGATTATGGTTATTCAACTTGTTTGAAATTAGATTTTAAATGTTATTTTTTAAAATTCTTTTATGTGTGGTTGATGTGTTTGTATACACACATATTTTGAATTTGAAAATTTTATATATTTCTTGTATTGGCTTTGGATTGATTTCTTTTTCATGCAGCCAAATGAGGAAAACTATGATGAAATGGTTTTTCAATGCATTTCGATAATGTGTATTTTTATTGAAAATGTTGATTTTGTTGGCTTTATTTAATCAACATTAAGTTCTTTATTTATCCCATGTGCATTATAAGAAATGTGTATTATAGATAATGCATAGTTGAGAGGGAGTGAATTGCAAGTTTACAATTAGATGAAGGAAACTATTTTTTAATTAAAAAGACATTTAAATTTGTCAACATCAACATCAAAAAAGGGAAGATTGTTAAACCTTAAAATTCTTAATCTTAATTTTGATATTAACAAAACATATTTATGAAAATTGATATGTTTTATATTTTTTTGGTTCATATTTCAGTAAAGTGTAGTGATATAATCATACCATACTTAGTACTAACTTATAGAAAAATTATAAATCAAATCTTTGAATAATCATTTTATACCATTTTATTTAATCTCATTCTATTAGAATTGAGTAATTTGATTGATTTATTTCGATAATTTCCTCTTCAATCAAAAGTGTGAGATATTTTCAATTTGATTTTGGAATATAAATTTTTAGATCTTTGATTTTAAGTTGGTTCTAGAGATTTTCAATTCACTACAAGCTTCTAGTTGAAGCTTTATCAAGCAATAGATACAAATGATTTAGCTATTAAAGTGTAGAGTAAGATAAATGATGGTTTTTTAATGAAATTAAATTGATAATTTTTTACTAAATTCAACTAACTACTTTTTGGATCAAGTGTTTATCAAATATAATTTCTTGAATGATATTAAAATAGAGGCATAATAGGAGTTTTTCCATCTAAAAGGTAATTGATAAGGCATAACATAATACTTTAAGTCAAGGGTAAAGTCAAAATTTGAGGTTAAAAGGTGTCGAGTGAGGATTGATCAAAAAGTCTAAAGGAATAGATTGTAATAAGGTACAAATAAGTTGGTGAAAGATGAGTAGGCAGGATACAATGAAACATATAGGATAACACATGGTTATACTAGTCAATTTTAGATTGAAGATTGTCGAGATTGATTGAGTACTTTGGTAACTTGTGATAGAATATTTTCGAACAAATTCACTCTATTATTGCCTCCAAGGAATGATCATGATTAAGTGAAGTGACAATATTCTTTAAAAAAAAAGAAAAGTATTGTTGTCTATAATAATAATAATAATAATAATCATAGTATATTAACAAAGGGAAGAGATATATGGGAAAAGACAATTTTACCCTTCCTCCAAAATTTTATTATTTTCTAAAAATTTAATTTGTTAGCTACTAATTATTTTATATTTTATATTTTATTTGTCTAATTTTTATCTAAATAAATTTTATTCAAAGAAAACTACTACTAATTTTATTTGTATTCATTAATTAACAATTATTTCATATTTTATAAAATATTTATTCAATTATAAAATATTTCACATTGTTAATATATAGCATAACATTTTCAAACTCATATTATAAAAGTCAAGCAAAATACATTGATTAAACACATATTTCTTGAATTTTTAGTTAATATTATAAGAAAGAAGATGAATAAGTGAAATGATAATTTTACCATTCCTTTAAATTTATTAAAACTAATTTTAATTTTATTTTAATTATCTAATAGTAATAATTTTAATTTATAACAATTAATTTCTATGTAAGAATTCTATTTAAAATTAAATATAAATATGAATTATTTTATTATAAATAATTAGTTTTTAAAAAATAAAAATCTATTTAATAATCCAAATTTGATAAAACTAGTTTTATTTTATTTTAATAATTTAATAGTAATAGTTTTAATTAATAAAAACTTATTTCCATAATAAAATTATATGAAGGAAAATAATACTTAAATATGAGGTATTTATTAAAGTTATAAAATATCATGCATTGTTAACATACGATTCAACTTCTTCAATCAGAATATTATGATTATTTAGGATTTATATAATAATATTATCAAAATTATTATAGTTTAGACAATATTAAATATATTAAATTTTGAAAAATAAATTATAAAAATAAATTTTATTTTATTTTAATTATCTAATAGTAATAGTTTTAATTTATAATAACTAATTTTTATAATGAAATTATATAAATAAAAATATTATTTATAATTTTTTTAAAATATGAGATATTTATTAAAGTTGTAAAGTATCTCACATTATTAACTTAAGATTTAACTTTTATAAATTCATACTATAAAAGCAGAGTGACGTAGATTGATTGAACATACCTCTTTTGATTTTTTAACTAATATTTTAAGAGAGAAGGAAAATAAGTAAAAATAATAATTTTAGTATTATAGTATATTAAAAGAGGGTGAGGGATAAAGAAAAAAATAATTTTACCCTTTTCCATAAATTTTATTATTTTCTAAAAGATTTAATTTGTTTTCTACTAATTATTTTACATTTTATATTATATTATCTTATTTTTATCTAAATAAATTTTATTTAAAGATAATACTAGTAATTTTATTTGTATTGGTTAATTACTTATTATTTTATAATTTATATTATGAAATCTAATATTTTACCTAAATAAATTTTATTCAAAGATAAATACTACTAATTAAATTTTTATTTGTTAATTAATAATTATTTTATATTTTATAAAATATTTATTATATTGTAAAATATCTCACATTGTTAATATATAGCATAATATTTTTAAATTTATATTATAAAAGTCAAGCGAAATATATTGATTAAGTACACATTTCTTAAATTTTTAATTAATATTATAAGAGGGAAGATGAATAAGTAAAATGATAATTTTACTATTTCTCTAAATTTATTAAAACTAATTTTAATTATCTAATAATAATAATTTAAATTTATAACAACTAATTTCTATCTAAAAATTTTATTTGAAATTAAATATAAATATGAATTATTTTTATTATGAATAATTAGTTTTAATAAAATAAAACTTTATTAAATAATCTAAATTTTCTAAAAATAATTTTATTTTATTTTAATAATTTAATAGTAATAGTTTTAATTTAGACTGATTGACTTTTATTGTGAAATTATATTAAGAAAAATGATACATAATTATTTTTTAAAATATGATATATTTATTAAAATCATAAAATATCATGCATTATTAACATATAATTTAACTTTTTTTTCAATTTAAATCTTATGATTGTTTATAATTTATATAATATGATTATCTTAATTATTAAATTTTAGAAAATACTAATTATATTAAATTTATAATAGATAATTTATAAAAATTAATTTTTTGTTTTCATCATATAATAGTAATAGTTTTAATTTGTAACAACTAATTTTTATAATAAAATTATATAAATAAAAATATTATTTATGATTTTTTAAAAATATGAAATATTTATTAAAGTTATAAAATATCTCACATCATTAACTTATGATTTGACTTTTTTAAATTTATACTATAAAAGTCAAACGAAGTAGATTCATTGAGCATAGGTTTCTTGATTTTTTAACTAATATTTTAAAAGAAAAGATGAATAAGTAAAAATGATGATTTAACCATCATAGTATATCAGAAGAGGGTGAGAGATAAGGGAAAAGATAGTTTTACACTTTCCTATAAATTTTATTATTTTCTAAAAGATTTAAATTATTAGCTATTAATTATTTTATTTTTTATTTTATTTTTATTTAAATAAATTTTATTTAAAGATAATTGATTTTATTTTTATTTTTTAATTATTAATTATTAATTATTTTATATTTTATATTATATTATCTAATTTTTCAACTTAGCAGATTTGATTCAAAGATTAATACTATTAATTTGATTTGTATTTGTTAATTAATAATTATTTTATATTTTATAAGATATTTATTAAAGTTATAAAATATCTCATATTATTAATATATAGTTTAACATTTTCAAATTCACACTATAAAAGATTAATTGAGTACACCTCTATCAAATTTTTAATTAATATTGTAAGAAGAAAGAAGAGTAAGTAAAATGATAATTTTATCATTCCTCTAAATTTATTAAAACTAATTTTAATTTTATTTTAATTATCTAATAGTAATAATTTTAATTGATAATAACTAATTTATATTTAAGAATTCTATTCAAAATTAAATATAAATATAAATTATTTTTATTATAAATGATTAGTTTTAAGAAAATAAAAGTTTATTAAATAATCTAAATTTGCTAAACTAATTCTATTTTATTTTAATAATTTAATATTAATAGTTTTAATTTATAATGATTGATTTCTATAATAAAATTATATGAAGAAAAATATTACTCATGATTATTTTTAAAAATATGAGGTATTTAATAAAGTTACAAACTATCATGCATTTGTAACATATGATTTAACTTTAGTAACAATAACTTCAAGTGTAGCAGTATCAATAATGTCAAGAGGAATGATAACACATTATAGATTCAATATTTCACTCAATCCGATAAAGACAAAATTATATGATATATCAAAGTAAAGTGGCTTATCAATATTATGTAAAGCTGGTATGATCATTTAAGATGAAGCACCAATAACTAAAAAATATACGGTGAAAATAGTTAGTAAAACACTTTGAGGTATAATGAACAACAATGATCTATTTGATGGGAAAATGATAGTATTTGGAGGTGACTTTAGACATGAACTATCAATAGTCCCCAAAGGGACAAAGCAAAAAATAGTTAATCCAAGAATGATAACATCATATCTTTAGAATAAAATGGAGGTGCTCAAGTCAACAAATAACATGGGAGCAAGGTCAGATGTAACTTTTATTGATTTCTTACTAAGAATAGGATGGGGAAAAACTTACAACTAATGATAGAAACATAATCATACCAAATAAAATGGTGATACAAGATAATGGAAAAGATTCATGTAAAAAGACATTGATACAAAATATGTTTCTTGATTTTGCTAAGAACTTGATATTATTGGAATACATAACAAACCATGCACTATTGGCAACAAAGAACAAATACATATATAAATTGAATCAAATGATGATAGATATATTCACGAGAGAGATTCAATTATAACTTAGCTACACTTATGCAGTTGATGACATGAACATTAATTACTAAGAACAATTTCTGAATAGCTAACAACCAAATGGAATGCACCACACAAACTACAGTTGAAAGTTAATTATCCAATAATACTTTTTAAAAACTTAGATGTATCGAATGGATTATGCAATGAAACTTAAATGTTGTGTAGAAGTTTTTAAAAAATATCATATATACTGAAATAATAGTCGAGCAATATGCTAATAGATAATTGTTACTATCAAGAATACCATTGAATCTAGTAGAAAGTGAAGGATGTCTATTTCAATTCAAAAGGAAACAATTTCCAGTATGATTATATTTTGCAATGATAATAAATAAAATACGGAGACAAACAATATCAAATGTATGAGTGTACTTGCCAAAAAATTATTTTTTCACATAGATAGCTATATGTCTCATTATCAAGAGGCATTTCAAGCTCAACAACAAAGATTTTAGTTTACAAAAATGATATAAAAAAGAATGAACCAACATACATAAAAAACATAGTTTACAAAGAGATTTTGCTATTAAACAAATAAATAAATATTATCACTTTGTATCACAATCCAACTTGTGAGTTATAAATATAATAAACTAATGTATTTGCTTGCATCTTTGTTTACATAAATGGATGACAAGATTCTATGACAACATTTTCAACAAGTAGATAATGCTTGAATAACAAATATTAATTTAAAATTATAAAAAATATTACCACGGTAAAAAATTGAAAAAATAGAATACAAAATTATTAAATGGTGGGTCAAATAAATTATACTAGCGTGCAACACATGTTATGAAACTATAGTAATAATAATAAGGGCAATTAGCCAATTATCAACTTTAAGATGAGTGTTTTAAAATTCTATCATATATTTTATATATTTCAAAAATTTATCAATCTTCATCAATAAAAATTTCCTTATTTTCAAAATTTTATAATTTCATTAATTTTTACCCTGAATTTATTTTTCTTCTTCTTCTCCTTTATTTCTTATGCTTCTTTTTCTGCTCTACTTCTATTTTTTTCCCTTTATTCTTTCTTTTTATTTTGCTGCTTCTTTTGTTGTTGTTGCTCTCTTCTTCCCTTTCTTCTTTTATTTTTTAATTTTAAATTTGTTGTTACATTTTTTAATTACTTATTATATGATTTAACTGTATTTTTTATTTTTAGATTTTTTATTATCTTTATTTATATTTGTTTGATTTTATTTTGTATTAAATATAGATAAATAAATATATATCATATCATATAAGTATATATCATATGTATGGTATATATTGATAAATAAATATATAACACATATATTGATAATATATATATACCACATATATTAATAACATATATATGTATATATTTAATCTAGTATTTACTAATATATACTATAATATATATTGATAAATACATATATTCAATAGATAAAAAAAATCATATTTCATAAAAGGATTATATGGTAAATATTTATTTATTCATATATACTAATAAATATTTATTATCAGTATATATATGTAAATAAATATATATCATATATATTATTTACATATATTAATAATAGAAAATAATAATAAAAATATAAAAAATTAAAAAATACAAAAGAATAAGAAGAATAATTTAAAGAGAAGAAGAATGAACAAAAATTTAAAAATAAAAAAATAAAGATAATAGTATAATTATATAATAAAATGATAAAAAAATTAAATTAAAATTCGAACTCATGTAAATTTTAAAATAATAGGTAAAAAAATATTAGATACAATTTCTCATAATAATAATAATAATAAAGAATTTTAAGCGTCCAACACCTATAAATAGAAACTATTTTCTCTATTTGATAAAACAATTATAAATATAAATTTGAAAATTAGTAATTTATTAATTTGAGCAAGTAATCATAAAATGGGATTTCAACCAAAAATGAACCAAGTTGAGGATGTTAAATATTTGAAAAATAATATACCCAAATAAAAGAAAAATTTTAAAAATGAATAGTTAAAGATGGAACGGTTAAAAATGATTTTGAATATAATATTTTATTTTATTTTTTGTATTTATATTTTAATATACAATTGGAGAGAGCCGTGCAATCTACGCCCAACAGATTAATTAAATTTAATGTGGGCTTTCACAAATTCAGTATGCGTCATTAATGACGCCCCCACAGTTTCATTATCATTATTATTCCCAACCTCTTCTTTTCTTATTATGTTTTTATCACTGTCTCCTCTATTTAACTTCCTCTGCATTCCCCTCAAACTATGTTTTATTATTTTTTCATACACACAATTCTGAAGTTAAAATGAGTTTTAGTTTCTTAATAAGTTGACTGGAACATATGATTTTGACTCTCTGTGTTGTTTTTTTTGCCCTCTAATACAAGCATGTGTGTGTTTGTCCTCCCTTGACTTGATACCAATCTTCTTATTCACATTTTTCGAAGACAGAGAGACTGCTGCCCATCCATTTTACATTTTATGGGTCTTTTTTTTTTATCAAAATTATTATTTGAAAAATCATACAAGAAGAAGTTTTAAGAAAAATCAAAAAGAAATACATGGAATTATTCAAATATAGTTGTTAATTTTGTAATTTGCTTGCAATATTAAATATGAATAATCAATTTTACTCTATTTAATTTTAAAATAAAAATAAATTAGTAAAATTTCTATTTATTTGTTTGAATTCGAAACAAATTAGTTGCATTCAATTTGAACATATACTGCTTTATTAATTACATTTTATTATATAATTTTGTGTATTAAAAATTACTGACAATTACCTATTAATTATTATCAAAAAAAGAAAAAAGAAAAAAGAAAAAATTATTATTATTATTATTATTAGTTGAAGTTGATGCAAATTGTTGGATTCTTTGGATTGACAGTCCAATTCTAGCAAAAGATGCAATGATTAATATGTCTAAGTTCAGTTTCTCATTTTATTAATAAATAACTGATCAATGAAAATTCACTTCAGTAATTTTTGTTCAAATTTTTTGATTTTTAATGAAAATATTATAACATTTATATTAATTCAATTATCTATATATATATATATATATTATTTTTCATTTAATATAGTAGTTTCTTTATAATTATAAAAATTTTAAAAATTAAAACATTTTTATTAATTTTGAAACTTTTAACAAAAATGGTAATTTCATGTAAACATGTAAAGATTTAATCTAATAATGTTTATAAATACGTAAAATTGAAAAAAAAATCTATCTGATAATTGAAAGAATGTATGAATACAAGAATTATAAAAAATTCAAATAATAAAATATTATTTCGTTTGGAGGAATATGGAAGAAATCATTTAAATAGTTGATGGATTTTATTAATTTTTAAGAGGTAAATTTTTTTAAAATTTTCATTTTTATTTACAAGAAAATATGAGATATTAAATTTTATTATTAAAATAAAAAAAATATTAGGAATTGTTGTGAAGTGAGTTACAATACAAAGTGTGAAGCGTTGTTAGCGCAGAAAGAGTGATTGACATAATTAAAAGAGAGAGGCTGAATCTGAGATATCATCTTATTGCCAGAACAGAACAGATGCCATTTTTATTTATATAATGACAGATTAACCATTGTTATGTTACTGTTTATATCAATTTTAAAATATAATTTAAATTGAAAAATCTGTATAAAGCTTCCCACGCTCCAACTGAAATATCAAATTTTGTGTTATTTTTTATTTAATAAAATATATACTGGCCATACAGGTGACCCCTCCGCACACCTGCATCAACGTCCAGCCACTACTATAAATATAGACTTCTCTCTATTATGTGAATACTGTCAGCAGTTAAGAATATAGCCCTCTTGGGGGGAAGAAAACCACCTGCTGGCTTCTGCTGCTTTACATATTCGCCCTTTTTCTCTATCTGTTTACGTTTTTCTCCTTGTTGCAGAGGTAGTTCAGTGGTTGGTTTAGTCTTGAGTGAAGAAATATGGGTTCAAGGGACAATATGGTGATGACCATCAAGAAGAAGAAGAATAAGAGTGGTGGTAGCAATACTTTATGGTCTATGACAACGATATTCATGCATGCTGATTATATGGATTGGTTGTTGATGATTCTTGGGTTTGTTGGATCTGTTGGTGATGGCTTCTCTACTCCTCTTGTCTTGTTTGTTACTAGTAAATTGATGAACAATCTTGGTGCTTCTTCTTCTGCTTCTGATTTTTCTCATAACATTAATATGGTCTCTCTCTCTCTTTCTCTCTCTCTCTTCCTTTCGTTTTTAATAATGTTTACGAATAAATATATATATTTATGCACCATGCATAACCAGGCAATTTGACTTTCTTGGATATGGCAGAATGCACTGGCTCTTTGTTATGTGGCCTTTGGACAATGGCTTGTTTGTTTCCTTGGTGGGTAGATTCTGATCAGTTGGTGATATGAATTGACAGGATTTTCTGTTGTTTTGATGAATTGGGTTTTTTTCTCATTTGTTTTTCAAAACTAATTTTGTGTTACGGATCATGTGTTTGATTGCTATTATCAGAGGGATATTGTTGGACAAGAACAGGAGAGAGACAAGCTACAAGAATGAGAGCAAGGTATTTAAAAGCAGTTTTAAGGCAAGATGTGGGGTATTTTGATTTGCATGTAACAAGTACAGCAGAAGTCATCACTAGTGTTTCTAACGATAGCCTTGTGATTCAAGATGTTCTAAGCGAAAAGGTATTTCAAAAAAAAAAAAAAAGGAATTTTCTTCATCAACATCAATAATCATATAGAAATTCGTTTGAATGGATTTTCCTTGATGGTCAGGTGCCGAATTTCTTGATGAATGCTTCAATGTTCTTCGGTTGCTACCTGGTTGGGTTTTTGCTGCTATGGAGGCTAGCGATTGTTGGGTTTCCTTTCATAATTCTATTGGTGATTCCAGGCCTAATGTATGGGAGGACATTAATGGGATTGGCAAGGAAGACAAGAGAAGAATACAACAAAGCAGGAAAAATAGCAGAGCAGGCAATATCATCAATAAGGACAGTGTATGCTTTTGTGGGTGAAACCAAAACCATATCAGCATACTCAGCAGCTCTTGACTATTCAGTGAAGTTGGGGCTTAAACAAGGGATGGCTAAAGGATTGGCCATAGGAAGCAATGGCGTTGTGTTTGCTATTTGGTCTTTCATGTCTTATTATGGCAGCAGAATGGTCATGTATCACAATGCTCGTGGAGGAACTGTTTTTGCTGTGGGTGCTTCTATTGCCGTTGGTGGATTGTAAGCCTTTTTCTTCACTTTGTTCCCAATCATCTCCACCTATATCTGTCTTTTGTTGTTTTCTTCCATTATAGCATGAGTTTATAAATACATAGTGTACAATTATTGTGGAGGATTCCATTTTCTATGTCCTAGTTATTGCTTTTAATCATGACAACCAATTACTAATAGAAGGTATATTGATTAGTGACTGAACTTTTAAGAGTTTCCTTTTCATGCTGGCGTGTTGATTAGAGCCCTTGGTGCTGGACTGTCAAATGTGAAGTACTTTTCAGAAGCATGTTCAGCCGGAGAAAGGATAATGGAAGTGATAACAAGAGTACCAAAAATAGACGTAGAGAGCATGGAAGGTGAAACACTGGAGAATGTAAGGGGTGAAGTGGAATACAAGCATGTAGAATTTGCATACCCATCAAGACCAGAAAGCATAATTTTCAAAGATTTCAGCTTGAAAATCCCAGCAGGAATGACCGTGGCATTGGTAGGAGGAAGTGGGTCAGGAAAATCAACAGTAATAGCACTATTGCAAAGATTTTATGACCCACTTGGTGGTGAGATACTGCTTGATGGAGTGGGAATAGACAAATTGCAACTCAAGTGGCTAAGGTCACAGATGGGTTTAGTGAGCCAAGAGCCAGCATTATTTGGCTCAAGCATTAAGGAAAACATACTTTTTGGCAAAGAAGATGCCACCATGGAAGAGGTCGTTGATGCTGCCAAAGCTTCTAATGCTCATAATTTCATATGTCAGCTTCCTCAGGGTTATGATACCCAGGTTAGTTCTCCTTGTCATTTAGCTACTACCGTCTACCTTTTGACTATCTGCACAACTAACTATATTTTTTTTTTTTATTATGCATACCTTACACAATTGACTCTTACCAGATTCTTCCATATATTAACAAAATTTCCTCGTCTACTTGTTTCTTATCAAAATACTTATTCCATCTTAAACCAAACCCATTTGCATCATGCATGATCAAAGTAGAGTTCATAAATTATTTATTTCTTAATTTCAAACACAATATCATCTCATTTTTAGAAAAAAAGAATATGATATAAAAAATACAAATTGTTATATTTTTCTGTAATCATCTCCACTCAAACGTGTAATTGTTTATGTTGATATACATGGACCCCTACACCATTAAATTTTGCCCCATCCTCTCCTGCAAGATGTTGCTTTCCCAAGTTCTAAAAATGGGCACCCATGTGTGTTTCAGTACAACACTTGTAACCAATAAAAGTAAATATTTTTTAATATTAATTTTCAACATATAATAATTTGTTCTTTTTTTTTAATGATCCAAATAAGTTAAATCCCGAACAAAATCTCAAGTCGTGTGGCGATCAGAACCACTGACGACAAATTTTGCTTTCATAATTTGGTTGTAATATATGCCCGGAAAAAAGCCTAAGGAAAAGAAACTTTACCACTAAGGAAAAAGATTGAAGGAATACATCTTTAAAGGTGGGAACGTGCTCTCCACCAAAGGGACCATAAATGCTAACGTGGACCATGATAAGATTTACCCCCCACCTTCATGTTTCCTGGTTTTCTGGCCATTTATCCCGCTTACCCTTTTCTTTTCTACACTTTTTCTTCCTGATATTCTTTCTTATTATTCTAATCTTACCTTGCTTTCTTTATTATTAGTATTATTGTTAAGATGAAGTTTCCCTTTCCTTCTAACAAAAAAATGATAAGCACGTCCACTGTTTATTATCGAATTGGTTTGATAAGTTTTAAGGTTAATATATTTGGCAAATGAATTTATTATATGATATAGTATTCGATTAATATATTACAGAAATTTTTAATCATTCAACAAAGTCTAACCATCGGATTTTTTTTAAAAAAAAATTTAGCCGACAGGATAAGGACCGCCTTTTTGAGCTAACTGCAAGACTAATAATCAAAAATAAAGCGTTTGCATATAAGATTCACTTTCTCTTAATTAATATGCTCCATCAGAAAGTTTTTGTCTCAGATTTAGCAACTCATTAACGTTAAAATAATGTTATTTGCATGATGATTACGATGATTAACAGGTTGGTGAGAGAGGGGTGCAGATGTCAGGAGGACAAAAGCAAAGAATCGCCATTGCCAGAGCCATTATCAAGGCACCAAGAATCCTACTCCTTGATGAAGCAACGAGTGCACTAGACTCTGAATCTGAACGTATAGTTCAGGAAGCACTTGACATGGCTGCCGTCGGTCGAACCACGATTATCATAGCCCATCGTCTCTCCACCATCCGAAACGCTGACCTCATTGCCGTGGTGCAAAATGGTCAGGTTATGGAAACAGGTTCTCATGATGAACTGATGGAAAACCACGATGGCCTCTACACATCATTGGTTCGTCTTCAGCAAACCCAGAAAGGAAGCACCATTGAAGATGATGATCATCATATATCCTCCTCGTCATTGGTGTCAAAAATGGACATGAACAATAACAGCAGCCGAAGATTGTCGTTGGTGAGCAGGTCGAGCTCTGCCAATTCACTGGCCCCAAGTCGACCGTCTCTTGCCGGAGAGCAAAACATGCTAGTGGAAGAGGAAAAGTATAAAGTGCCGTCGTTTAAAAGATTGCTGGCAATGAACCTACGAGAATGGAAACAAGCAAGCTTCGGATGTTTGGCTGCTTTTCTGTTTGGTGGAGTTCAACCCATATATGCATTTGCCATGGGATCAATGATATCTATATACTTTCTGAGCGACCATGATGAGATTAAGAAGCAGATCATGATCTACTCGTTATGCTTTTTGGGGTTAGCAATCTTTTCCTTGATCATCAACATTGTTCAGCATTATAATTTCGCATATATGGGCGAGTATTTGACAAAAAGAATTAGAGAAAGAATGCTTTCAAAGATGCTCACTTTTGAAGTTGGATGGTTCGATCAAGATGAGAATTCTAGTGGTGCAATTTGCTCTAGGCTTGCCAAAGATGCTAATGTGGTGCGTATATTTATTTTAATAATGCTGGTCAATTTAAATTTATACTAATAGCATAGTAAGTAAGATATTTATATTGCTATAAGTAAAAAGATTAATGTGACATATCGAATTTATGTAGTTATCGTTAGGACAAAAATATAGCATGGGTCTATATCAAACAAGTCAACAAGAGCACTAGCTTTGTTGGGTATGATGAGGACAAGCCTACTGACTCCACCTCACAACCTCACAAGTTGGCAAGCTCGAACTACTAATAGCGACCTTAGTGCTCCTTATTAGACCCATAGTTGAATCCTTGTACTTTGTAATTTCGCTTCACCCAAATATGAATCTGCTCCTACATTCCTCTCCACCATCATTATTCTAAGAATGGCTCTCTCTCTCTCTCTCTCTCTCTCTTTCTATATATATATATATATACATACATAGCACCTTAGTTCTTTGATAGAGAACATTCCTTCCCCGGAGCAGTCATAAGTCATGACAAATTTTAGTGGTTGCTTCAATGATATAATCCACTTTCGTATATTGATTTGACGCAAAAACTGTTTTTTTTTTAATTTCCCTTTTCTGTTTTTGATTTATCATTGTTTGCATTAGAATGAACAGTTCTTTTACCATATTAATAAGTTTTCTTGTCGCAACCACTCGATCTGATCTCCAACATAATCTGATTGTTAATGGTTGTTTGTGCATGCATAATGATATCATTATACCAACCAAATAGCTATTAACAGTTGCATAATCTCTGATATGTATAATATGTGTGAAATTTCCTTCGTGTTGGTGGACAGGTGAGATCTTTAGTAGGTGACAGGATGGCTCTCGTTGTCCAAACAGTCTCAGCAGTGGCCATAGCCTGTACAATGGGCCTTGTGATCGCTTGGAGGCTGGCTGTTGTGATGATAGCAGTCCAGCCGCTGATTATCGTCTGTTTTTATTGTCGGCGAGTTTTGCTCAAAAGCATGTCGCAGAAGGCCATCAAAGCCCAAGGTGAAAGCAGCAAGCTGGCTGCTGAGGCAGTGTCTAATCTCCGAACCATCACGGCCTTTTCCTCGCAAGACCGGATCCTGAAAATGCTAGAAAAGTCCCAAGAAGGCCCACAAAGAGAAAGCATCAGACAATCATTGTTCGCTGGTATTGGGCTTGGTACCTCTCAATGCTTGATGTCATGTACATGGGCTCTCGACTTTTGGTATGGTGGAAAGCTCATTGCAAAAGGCTATATCTCTTCCAAGGCCCTATTTGAAACCTTCATGGTCTTGGTGAGCACCGGTCGTGTCATAGCAGATGCAGGAAGCATGACCACCGACCTAGCGAAGGGCGCAGATGCCATTGGTTCGGTCTTTGCTGTACTAGATCGCTATACAAAAATCGAGCCTGAGGACCCCGAGAGCTACGATCCCCAGAAAATAACGGGCCATGTAGAAGTAAAAGATGTAGATTTCGCATACCCGGCAAGGCCTAATGTGATGATATTCAAAGGGTTTTCAATCAAGATTGAAGCAGGGAAATCAACAGCATTGGTGGGTCAAAGTGGATCAGGAAAATCAACCATCATTGGATTAATCGAGAGGTTTTACGATCCGATCAGAGGGATGGTAAAAATCGACGGTCGGGATATCAAATCATACAACTTGAGATCCCTAAGAAAACACATTGCTCTAGTAAGTCAAGAACCAACGTTGTTTGCGGGCACAATAAGGGAAAACATTACATATGGAGTATCAGACAACATAGATGAATCAGAAATCATCGAAGCCGCGAAAGCAGCCAACGCTCACGAATTCATCGCAGGGTTGAAAGACGGATATGACACGTGGTGTGGCGAGAGAGGAGTGCAATTATCCGGTGGGCAAAAACAACGAATTGCAATAGCGCGTGCAATAATAAAGAATCCAACAATATTACTCCTCGATGAAGCGACAAGCGCGCTCGATAGTCAATCAGAGAAAGTCGTTCAAAACGCGCTGGAGCGCGTGATGATCGGAAGGACTAGTGTAGTCATCGCACATAGACTTAGTACCATACAGAACTGCGATACCATTTCCGTTTTGGATAAAGGGCAAGTCGTGGAGCAAGGGACCCACTCATCCTTGTTGGCAAAGGGACCAACCGGAGCTTACTTTTCATTGGTTAGTCTTCAAAGGACCCCGTGTAATAACAATCATAGATTCAACTGAGTTGACTCGGGTAGCTCAAACTTAGCTTTCTTTTTCAGACTTTGAAATTTTTCTCATCCTCTGATTGTCGTTCATATGTTGTTTTTTTTTCCTCTCTTGAATGGGAGAAGTGGAAGTAAGGATGGCAATCTTCTTCTTCTTTCTTTTTCTTTTTTCCTCTTAATCTGCGTGAGAATGTTGAATATTTGATAATGATGATGATAATAATCATAAAATTTATATGTAAATGTAAAAATAGAAGAAAGGTAAATTAATTGTATCTTAAATCTTCAATGCATTTTAGTTTCATCCCATGTAAATTCTTTTTTAAAAAAAATGCACTGTCAAGAAATATGTAGGGGTGAGAATTGAATTTTTATCATTTTTGTATTGTTTAGTCTAGTTAAAAGATTTAAATTTCATTTTGTTAACCGAATTAAATTGTTTGAATGAATAATTGATTTTATTTAATTTTATTTAAAAATTTATTGATTTAACTGAATTAATCAAATATTTACATATATATATATATATATATATATATATATATATATATATAAATGATTGAATTAAATAAATGAAATCAAATAAATGTAGTTTAGTTTTCAATTAAATTCAATTCAACTTTTATAGTTGATTAGTTTAGTTTAATTATTTTGATAATTTAATTTATAAAATTCAATCAATTGAAAAATATGAGCTCTACTAGTCTTAGAAGCATGAGACATACATCACAACATAAGCCCATTTAAAAGCCTAAAAGCTTAGTATTGTCTCCACCCATCCCATGTCAAAACGCCAATAAACAATACTTTTACATTTTTTTTAAAAATTACAATAAATATTAAAAATTAAGTTTATGATTCTGATATTTATCAGATTAATTTTATTTTAAATTTATTATTATATTTAGGATATTTAATTACATTTGTACACTTTTCTTATATTTTATTTTTTTTTATTTTTTTATGTTTCTTCTCTTCTCTTCTTCTCTTCCAAATTCTTCTCCTTTTCTTATGTCGTCTGCTTTGCATATCTCATGTTGTCTTTTCCTTCTTTTTCTCTAACACCATTTTCTTCCTTTGTTCATCCTTTTATAAATCAAAATGTGATAGATTTAATCAAAAATATTATCAATCATCAAAAAAATTATCATATTTTAGTTTAGGTTGGTATCAGATTTTTTCAGACACCTCCTCCTCCTCCTTCGGCTTTTTCTTCTTCATGTTGCTACAATTTCTTCTTTTTCACATTTTTGATGTATTTTGTTTAACATTTAAATGATTTAGTTGATGTTTTTAATGTATTTTATTTAATATTGTTAGTTGTTTCAAATTTATTAAGAATTATTGAATCTTATTATTCTTCTTCTTCATATTTTTGATATATAATATTTATTGGGCATTATTGAATATTAACATATCTATTTTTAGATAAGATCTATATGATTTTATATATATAGGGTAGATAAAGTAAATATATGTAAATATGTGTAGATATATATAAATATATGTATATAACATCATTAGATGTTTTTAAAATTAGCATAAAAGCTTTTGAGTCTAAACCAATTATTTTCTTAATGATAGTGTTATATAAAACTATATATTGTTTTGATGAATGTGTTAATCTATTTTGGAATTTATGTTTATTTATTATATCTACCTTATGATATATGTGGTAAATAAGTTTATCTACTATATCTTATAATTATAGATATAATAGATATATTTATCTACTATATCTTCTAACTGTAAATAAAATAGATACATTTATCTACTTTGTAATGTATGTTGTAGATATTTAGCTACTATATATATTATAAGATAGATAAGTATCTCTTATATCTATCATATAATATATGTGATAGATATTTATCTACCATATATATCATAAGGTGATAAATATCTATTATATCCATCAATTGATATATATTATATATACATATATTTATCAAAATTTACACTATTATATTTTTAAAAAAGGTTTAAGAATAAAGAGGTTATCAAAATAAATAATAAATTTTTAATTTAAAGATATGTTATTTATTAGCTTTTTTATATAATTTTGAGTGTTTTGTATGAAGTTTATGATTTTGTTATTTTTATTTCTATTTTTTATGATGATTAACATTAATTGATTGATAATAATCTTGAATTTTTTTATTTGAATTTTCATTTTTTAAGAGTGAAAATTTTGAATTAATGAAGGAAACCTGAAATATAAATTTAATATTTGATCTAATATGATAAATATTAAAAAATTAATATATTGATAATTTTTTATTCTAATTTTATTTTTAAAAATGAAAATTTTGAATTAATAAGGGTAATTTTGAAATATAAATTTAATATTCTTTTTTTTTCATCTCTCCTCAAACATATTCTTTTTATTTAAAGTTAAAATTTTATTTTTAATAAAAGAAAAGCATGATATATTACATAAGATTGATAACAATAAAAAGTCATAGCATCTAATTACAATCATACAAAAGAAGCAAGCAATGATGACTAGAAATAATATCATCATGCATTATATTGTAATATTGATCTTTTTAACATATATCTTGCAACAAAAAATTCTTTTCAAAAAATTAATTATTTTTTATATAATTTATGTGTATTGTTTTGATATATAAAATAACATACATGCATGAAAAATATTGTTTCAAAATACCTATGTACCTATGAATATCCTAAATCAAATTTAGTGAATTTGAAATATTATTAGATTTAATTTAACATTTTATTTACTACCAATCTAATGAGTTGAATGTGTTAAAGTAATTTTATAATTGATCATATTAATAATTATACAATTTTTTTCACATATTTAATATTTTAGTTTGTTTTTATTTATATCAATAATTTATTGAAAGGTCATTTATTATTAGGTAACGAGGTATCCATAGGTTAGTTCACTACTTTTTGTTTATGGATTTAATGACTTGTAATCCATTAGATATGAGTAGGATAAGGGTAAAATTATGCTTAATTGGGTTGATATGGGTATATTACCTTTCAACATTTTATGAATATTTGTTTTAATGAAAATATTTTATATGTATCAAGTACCTTTCTTAAAAGACTTTTATCTAAAGCAATTTCATAAAATCAGCAGTTGACTTGCAATTTTTTAAAAATTATTACACTTCACTTTTCTTTTCAATAATACTCAAAAATTAATAGTAACAAAAAATATATATCATGATAAAATAAAAAAAATAATCATAAAGACCTTATGAAAAAAGGTAAAAATTGTAATTAAAAATTAAAAAAAACATAAATCTGAAAAACAACAACAATAAAAATTAAAGAATTGAAAATAAAGACGAAGAAGAAAAAGAATTACAATTAAAAAGAAAAAATGCAAATCTGAAAAATAAGAATAATAAGAAAAAAAAGAATAACAAAATAGTATTTAATCAAAATAGTCATGTTGAATCTTTTTTTAACAAATTTATATTTTGGTCAATCTCATTTTTGCTTCGATTTATATTGTTAAAATGACAAAAATGAATGTGTTGTAAAAATTTATGATGTGGGTCTAAGGATATTTAATATTAATCATTATAAAATTAAAGATGATATCATTATTATGTTCTAAAAAAATTAAAATGTAAAAAATAAAATATCATTTACATTTCACTATGTATTCAATTGACAAATAAAAATAACCAAATACAACCAACATTTTGAACATAATAAAGTTAGGTAAAAGTTCTTTTTTGAAGTGAACAATATAACTATTGTATACCTTTTGTAACCTTCAACGAAACTACATCTAATATAATATAAAGTTTTAACATGTATATAATTGAAATTAATTAGATCAATATTCAAATTAAAAGTTACTTTATTGATGTTATATATGAAAAATAGATAAGAATTTACATAATGATTAATAAATTTTCAATGAAGACTTCTAACATAATAGAATATATAAATAAAGCAAAATAAAACTTCTAAAAATCTACTAATAAATACACTATTCCAATACTTATTTGCAATGATACAATATTGAACCTACAATAATAAAATAAAGCACTTTCAACATTCATCATACTCAACAGTAAACATAAAAAAAATATTTTAACATAACTTTATTCTATCAATAAAATTATATGTAACTTTTAAAAATATATAAGGTTTAATATAATAATTCGATTGAGATACAACACATTATATGTTAAACTTTCATTTACATAAAATTGATAACAAGACTATAAGAAGGATACAAAAGGGATATCTTAAGTAAATAATATGATACGTTAAAAGAAATAGAAATATTGCAAGATCAATCAATTTGTTACTATAAGATCATACATGGTAAACTTCAATTTTCCAACTATCAGATATATTTTAGAATCAGTAAAAAAACATTTATTTTTCCATATTGAAATTTATAGAAATATAAAAATAATGTCACGTCTTTCGGCTGCATAACATGCTCTCGTAGAATGATTATTAACTTCATAACCGAGGAAGTCAATAATTATTCTACAAAGTATTCCATATATTTCGTAAAAAATTTATTTATTTATTTATTATTTATACATATAACTTGCATGCAAACTCATATTAATCCAATACATTTATTATTCTAGGTTTTAACATAATAAGTCATGTCACACCCAGCCCATACCCAGGAGGACATGCTCCCGTAGCACAGACAGCGGCCTCCAGAAGAAGACCGATGCCTATACCACAAAGGATGTATCATGAAGATGTCGTATGGGGACATATCTCTAAGCTTAATGGTGGTAGTGCGATGAAACGTCGCGATATGTAATAACCCTGGATAAATTCAACACACCCACAAGTCATGTTGATAACAAGCAATTCCGTGACGGGTATATATAACATCTGTTATGATTCTTACAATTAAGTGAGTGCGTACAGAATACCACCAAAACTATACAAAAAGTACACACTACTGTACAACTACTGCCACTCTAACTACACTGCTAAAAGAAGTTGGAGTATGCCTCAGAAGTCCCGTACCAAGTCGAGATCTGTCTCTCTCTGCTGACGACCTCTAAACCTTCTCTGCACGCTCACCCGAGGGCTCTGAACCTACGTTCATCAAATGACAAATGCTGAGATAAACTCAGTGGTGCTAGAAACACATATAAACAGGCATATATCACATAGCATGTTACAACCATAGTTGAGACCCTAGTAGTTTGTACACTAGTGTACGGGTAGAGGTCTGCATGCGTAAGAGTTTGGTTATACATTGATGATGTGTATATGTGTATGTATGTATGTATGCTTGTATTTGTGATGGTATTATGTGACACTGTTACCTTATTGGGAAGTGTGACTTCTCGGTTGGATGAGGGACAATGATGTTGATGTGTTAGGATTGGTTTTGGAGTGTGTTTTACAGGTTTTGGGAGAGTTAGGGGCTTTGATTGAGGCATGTTCTGATTTTAGGCATACGGTATGGGCGTACGGATAGCCATACGGGCGTACCAGGCTCAAGGGAACAGGGGAATTGAGGTCCTGGAGGTCGTACGGGTGTACTAGAGGGTTGTACAGTCGTACGTCAATTCACAGGAATTTAGGTTTGTCAGTAACTTTGGGGTCGTATGGGCGTACCAAATGTGGTACGAGCGTACGACAACTCACAGGAAAATTCATGCATCAGGGTTTTTTGGTTGGTACGGGCGTATGGGTATTTGGTACGGCCTTACGCGACTTAAAATACCATTTTTAAAAGGATAAACTTAGACTTTTCTTTGACTGTCTTTCCATTTCTTTCTTCTAAACCCTTTCCCTACGTCCCTAAACCCTAGAGTTCATCTCCTTTCAGTTTATTAATCGTAGCGGAGTTGGTTTTACAAGGTTAGAAGCTTAGAGACGTGATCAGACCTTAGCAGCTTTACTTCTACCAGGTTCGTGCTAGTTAGTGTTGTTGAGTATTAGTTGTTCTTTGCTTCTTTGATTGGTTTTAAACCAAGTATGGCTTAGTACTTGATGATTGGGGATTGAATCCCTATATTTGCCTATTCGTTGATGCCATGAGCTTGTTATTTGTTGAGTTTCATGATTCTTGCTTGAGATTCCATTTGATACTCTCGTATGTTAGCATATTCATGACATCTGGGAGTATGAATGCCTAACAGAGCGAGAGAAAATGAGGAAAGGCATGTTGGATCATATATTACAGAATTCCATAATGGAATCGTATATTATATTTCCTCCTTCGAGAGTTGAGTCTCGAGACATAGGCATAATAAAAGGGCCTACGGGCCAAGATTACAGTTGTCCTCCTTCGGGAGTCGAGTACCGGTACATAGGGATCCAGCATGGAAATATATTATGCACAATAAGGGAAAAAGGAAAGAGGGAAGAGAGTACAGAATAGGAAAAGAAAACGGGACAACATAGCATTACATCGTATTGCCTGTTACTTGACATGTTTGTCTATGTTTTATGCGTGTATGATAGCTAGTGCCACTGAGTCTTCAACTCAGCGTTTATCAATTGATGAACGCAGGTTCCGAGTCTATGGTAGAAGGCCCAGAGCAGTGATTGCTAACGTCAGCGGAGAGGCGGATTCAACAGCGAATCCCTGTCTCGAGGTGGTCTGGAGCAGCCGAGCATATTTTATTTTTGTAGCCTCGTATTGTAGCTTGTATATATGAGAGAGGCAGTAATGTATTTGTAGTTTGGTGGTGGTTTGTACGGTTATTGTAATCAGAACCTTTGTATATTAATGAATATACTTGTTTATAGACATGTTCATTCAATTGAATGTATATTGTTATCCAGGGTTATGTTTGGTTCTGTTTACTGATTTCACCGTCATACTATCTGTTGTCCCCATATGACGTCTATTTATACGTGTACAGGTATCCCTTGTAATGTATACAGTGGTTTTCCATACGCGAGGTCATTGTGTATGCTACGGGAGCATGTTACTCCAGATATGGGCTGGGCGTGACAACTCTCTTTATCATAAGATTTAAAAGGAACAATGATAAACTTACAAATCATGACTATTCTAGACAACTGATAATGCCAACCATAATAGTTATAAGATACTAAATTGATCATGCTTAAATGTAATTAAGATTATAATTTTCTAATAAGAGCCAAAGGATCACAAATGACAAGCCAAAAGGGGATAATTAGCAAGCCAAAAACCTAAAATCCAATTGATAATTAGAAAAAGCTATGGGTGAATGATTAAGAAACAAATAGCTAGCGTGCTAAAGGAATGGAAGTCTATTTAGACAAATCCACTTTAGCTACCCATATATCATTACAAAGCTCCCTCAAAATTTAAAATTTCTAACCTTAACTCCTATAAAGGAAAAGATGATCCAATTGACCATCTTAACAAATTTCAATTTTCATGATACTCTAAGATATAACTAATGCCATAAAGTTTTTTCAAAAACTTTGCAAGGTCTTACTTAGAAGTGGTTTTAGAGTTTAATCCTAGGATTTATTAGTAACTTTATATCCTTGTCATAAAATCCAAAGTATGATTCATTATTAACGTTATTGAAAAAAACTAGAGATATGATTCAACGAAGTGCATCCAAGAATGAAAGGAAAGCCTACATGTTTATCTTAAATGATTTAGTGAAAATGCCTCTCTCATTAAAGATCTTAACCATGACATGATTATAGAAACTTCAACATATAATACTATAATGAAAAAGTTATAGGACTCTCCATTAATGAAATCACCCAAAGATTACTTTATTAGTGGTTTTACCTTAAGCAAAAGTTAGAATCTTATTATATGTTATTTTAACAAAGAAATTTGATTTTCTTAAATGTTACTATAATGATTTCATGTTACATTATAATAATAAACAAGAATAACATTGTAATGAATTATGACTAGTATAGTTTTGATTGATAATTATATGATGATTATATGTATAATACAAATCAAAATTATAGGTGTTTATTAGAGAACAAGATACTAGATTGACCCATCATGAGATCATTACATGGATTAATATCATAAATGACTCACAAAAAAGCTGTCATTAAATCCTCAACCTTATAATTATCATAGTTTTGTATGTAAAGAATATCATATTCTGACATGATTAAACATTATCCTTAATTGGATAATCATAAAGATTATGCTTAAATATGATGAGATTTATATAGAGGGAAGTGATTAATTTAGATAATATTTATCCCCCTTTTATAAGGGAAGATATATATTATGTATCTTGATAAGATTATGAAATGCATGGTTGTGCTTAAATAAATTGATGCTAAACTCTAATACCAAATTGATGAATAAATCTAAGACCTTTGCTCAAGGATCCTTAACCTTTTGATTCAAGAACTCCTTCATAATTGATTTAAGCAACCCAAGATTTATTAATCCTTCCTAATTAGTCAAAACCTAAATAGTTCTAAGGATTGAAAAACCCTAAACCTAAATCTAATGGCAACTAAATGGTAATTAAATAGGAAAAAAGATTAATTCAACCTAAGAATAAAATCAAGTGAAGAAATCAATTACCTTTATATAAAATTAAAGAAATTATTCTCATAAGAATAAAAACTCAATTTGAAAGGAAATAATAATAATCATGTCACGCCTTTCTGCTGCATAACATGCTCCCGTAGCATAATTACCAATTCTCTATTCTAGAAAATCGATAGTCATCCTACAAGAGATTACATTACTTAACCAATTAAAATACAGTATATATATTTTTTTTTATAACAAAAACGTGCATAATGATCCATATCTTTTTAAACATTATTTGCATACTCACATTACTTATATCATTTATGTATCGTTATATTGTTTTCATAAAACACACTCATCAGTTTTACTATTGTTACTTTAATTACTATTCTTACTGCTAATATTTTTATTTCTGCTAAAGTACCAAATACATAAGATGCATGAACATTGCAGAATAGAGACCTGCTGAGAAGTCCGAGTCTTTGCTAATAACTTTATTTGAATGACCTGCTACTAACTTCACTAATTCCCTTGCTCCCTGTTCTCATTAGTTCTTACATTCATCAATTGAAAAATGATGAGTATAAATCTCAGTGGTGCGCGTATAATATAAATCACAAACATCATGATAATCACATGTCAACATAAATCAATTTAATCATCATGTAAATCACATAATATAATAGCAAAGAAATTGTCATTTCAATTAATCTTAATGCATCAGCATATATACCATTCAAATATATCATATGCCATTAATTATATGCCATTATCATTATTTAACATCTTTACTATTACCTATGATTATCATTTCAGTGTCATCATTAATTCACCATCATACTCAGTATCATCATCATCACAGTAATTCATTGCATCATAATATTTTATCAATAGATGTTAATGTCATGCCATGTATTCTTACTCTTTATAGTACTATAAAGATCATCATATATGCACATATAGTGCGTTCATCATTCCATTCAATGTATTTCCATCATATATAATGATAATGATTGTCTGTTGAGAATGCATTCATGTTATGCATTCTCCCTCTTATTTTCCTGTAACATTTCATTTTATTGCCCTTTCACATTTTAGGTCATTTCATATGCACACATTATACTAGGTCTTTCATTTCAAATCATATGTGTAGTCCAACAAACTGGAACCCATTTCATATTCTTTTCTTTTCTTTTCTTTTCTTTTCTTTCCATTTCATTTTCCTTTTTGTTAAATTCCTATATGAATTTATTTCATATTGCCCAGTACCTTTCCATTTAACATTTTCCTTACGTTCGCTCATTTTCCTCCTTCCTTATTTCTCCATGTCATGCTATGCCATGTTTCATATCATAATGCAATGATGATTATGACATGGTAAATGAATATAACATCATGTCACAGTTAATTATTTAATGCCATTGCATTATACCATACCATCATCCCTTTTGATCATTTAATGATCAAGGAACATCATTCAAACTAGCACAAACCTGAAATTTCATTTCCTTTTAAATTTCTTGGTGGTATGCAATGATTTTCCTCTGAACCACCTAAATCATAAATCAGTGGTTATATTTAATCAACAATTTGAATTCCATTATTAATTATTAATATTTCATACTTGCAATCATATATCACTGTACAATAATTAACTAGTCACATATCAGTTTAATTCACTTGTTATATCATAGTATTACTTAGGAAATCATATTAGCATTATTGTTGTATCACTATTCATGTTCATTAAATTTTCCATCAGTATATTATAAGACTCCTTTCATTAATATCACATTACTTACATTAATCCATAACCTTATAAACCATGTTCTTAACTTTTCCTTTATTACTCATCAAACTTACATTCCACTGAAAAATAGTTGATGTTTTAATATCAAATACCAGACAGTTAGTATCATAATACTAATCACTTATTAATATCCAGAACATATGACTTAAATAGTTTCTTAATAATATATTATTCATATACTACTACTATTATTTTAAAATAATCCAATAACATCTTTATTCATCTGCTAACACTGTTCAATATCATGACTTACTTAAAAGTTACTCAGATATCATCTTATAACTTCTTGTAACATGCCTTTAATACCTCTGTTATTTAACCATTTAATTACTAACTCAAAAGACTTAACTTAATATTCATATGTCTTTAGAATATTCATTCCAACATCCAATTCATAATATGGTTGTATATCACACACATACTTGCACTTCATTTGACCACTTTCATATAACATTCCACATGTCTTTAACTTATGCATTTAAGATCAAATTCAATCTTACAATTAAAACACTTCTAAAGTCGTATGTCATCATACCAGATACTTCACTATTATCTTTAATTTTAGTCAACAAATTTAAATCTTAACTAAAACTATGTCATATCATATTCACTTCCAACTTCATTTTGGTCAACTAAAATCAATTTCCATGCAAATCCTTATATATCATTAATAAAGTGACTCATTAAGCTTCTAATGAATATTTAACATACTTAATTTAGTGATCAATTTAGTCTTTAACAATAATATGGCTACATGCTTCAAGTATCATCCACTTAATCATTTAAAAATGCATCTTAAGTCTAATATTCATTAACATGCCATATGCTTCTTCTTCAATACATCAAAATACTTTAATTTTACTCCAAGTTTTAAGTTATAGAATTAAACCATGATTAAACAGAAAACCTTTTTCCGTATCTTTCAATTCTTTAAACATAATGTTAAAAATTAACAGTATATCATCAAATGAACATCTTATAACTCAAGTTATTTTGCCTTTTCTTAAGTGATTATCTATGGATCTTACTAATTCCTTTAAGCATGCATTAGATCTTATCATTTTAATCATTTTTCTTCTTAACCAATTTGGCCATGCATGAAAAATCATAACACATACACCCACACAACATATAATCACTTTATTTCATCACTTTTACATCACCAACCATCAAAAACTTCAAATCAAGACTTAAATCTACAAGATCTATCAAAAACCATTCGGCCATCATAACATTTTCACTCATAATGCATAGATATACTAGATCTAACACTAATCCATACTCACCTTCAAGCAAAATAACAAAATCAAACTAAAACTTGAATCTTTACTTGATTTAACACCTGATCTATCAAGATCTACTCACCATCACCTTGTTTAAGCTTCTTACTTTAGCTCACCACCAAAATCACACATGCAAGTACTTTAGAAGTCAGATATGATAAAGAAAATAGAGTTAGACATCAAATAGGTTGTGGTTTACTTAAGAAAAGTATAGATCTAGTGATTTTGATCACTTAACTTGAAGATGGTGAAAGAAATATTTTGGTCAACACTTTAAAAGAAGAAGAACAAGATGATTTTGATCAAACCTTGAACAATACATATAGATCTAGCTTCATATTTGAAAATCAAAGTGAAAAGAAGTAGAAAATGGTGTAGGTTTTGGCTTCTATGAAGAAAATGCTTTAACCTCCTTTAAAACTAAATGAAAATAGACATGCTTCAACCAAATCCTGAGATATACATGTAGATCTAGCTTTAGACCTAAAGTTTATAGAGAAAACAAGAAGAAAATAAGGTGATTTCAGTTTCTAATGGAAGAAAATGAAGAGAAAGCATGAAGAAGATGAAGGAAAGAAGGAAATGAATGAAGGAAGGAGAGGAGGTTTCAGTCACTTTGAAAGAATGGATAAGAAATGTATGTTATAGTGAAAATGAAGGGAAAAACCAAATGGAAATATGAATTAAGTGTAGGGTGATTGCATGGTAACAACAATGCACCCTACCATACCCAATCATAGCCCATAAACTATACTAATACATATAATTATACATATTTAATCCAAATTCCTCCAATCAATCCCTTTTCATAAGTATTTAATACCATCTTTTATATTATAATACTCATTTATTTATATAATAATATACCCTACTAACTTATTTATTCATTTAATAATACACTCCATCTTTTTTCACTAATTCAAATACTAATATAATATTTTCTCTTTCCTTCCACTATTATATATTCTTATTCCACTAACACATACTAATATAATATTTTCTTTTTCCTTCCACTATCACATATTCCTATTCCACTAACACATATACCTATCCCACATCACATTTACCCATATATCTAATATTTTATATCCTCCACTAACAATAAAATATAATAACTTAATATCCCACTAACATTATATACCTATATATATGTGCACACTTACATACTCATTATTTAATTTATTATCTTATTTTTATATATATATTATATCATAACATTTCATCACATGTCAATATAATATTTAAATATTATTACCATATACTTATAATAATACATTACTAATACACTTATACTTTAACTATACACTCTATTATACACTAAACCATATATGTATACTTAATTACATATATTCCTTCATAAATACATACTTATTCATTCTTATACACCTTAAATCATCTTAATATCTCATATACTTATGCATATATACATACGTACCTTTTTATATATGAATATACCTATGTTCAATCAATTATCTTAATCAAACATACTTAATTATATTGAGCGTTATCAATATCATATCCATTAAATTATCATCCTTCAATGAACCTGTATTCACTGATTTCATTTATTATTCTCATATCAATATCATGGCATTTATCAATTATCACATCTTTTATTTTTTCATAACATTCACATATCGCATAATATCATGTCATCATCCTAATTATAACATATAGAAAGCAATGCACATCAATCATATCATCAATACAGTGGGTGCTAAAAATGAGGATATGATAAATCAACTGTTATTGTATGTTTTGACCTTAGCATACTAAAGTATGTTTAGTATGCATATAATACAAATCCAATCTTATAAGGACTTGGTTTTCCAAACCCTAATTTAAGTTAGAAAAGTAAAATAAAAGCTAACAAAATACATAGAAACTTATACAAACCAATTGGGCTAGGAATTGGTCTGATTAATTAACCTCATTAGACTTTAAACTTGGTTTAATGACTCATGGGAATCATAAATAGAATTAATCTTGATCAATTAATCCCAATACTCACTAAATCAAGCTAAAATAATGCTAACTAAATAATTTTAAAAAGTTTATATAGCTTGGATATAAAACACTAAGCCTAAATTCTTATAGAAACATGAATCCTAGTTGGAGTAAAAATCTTTGTTGAATAAGAATTTACTAAAATAAGAATCTTTCATGAATTAGGAATCCAAATTGAAGTAAGAATCTTAGTTAAATTAAGATCTTTTAATTCAGCTCATTGATGACTTTGACCCATGATAAAACTTCCTTGAAGAATACGTTTGAATTTATTATATTGAAACCTTTAGATTTATCAATTGAACCTCTAAATCTCCATCTAAAATGCTTTTAATTGATGATATGATTGAATTTGAAATTTTGATGATATCAATGTAGAATTTCCTTGGTCATGATTGCATCAATGGTTTTGCTTAAATAAATTGATAGAGTAATCAATATCATTTGAGTTATTACTTTACTTAAAGATAAAAAATATATTTGAATAATATAAGTATGATTTCATACATAACTTACATTTACATTAGATATCGCATGATAAAAGGATTATGATATTTTTGGTAGATTAGGCAAATATTAGGCTATTGATTTTTCATTACTTGTTTAATCATAATAATATCTTGCTATCACTTATGATTTATAAGCTCATTAATGGGATTAGTGCCCACTACTAATGTAATGTAAGCTTATTAGATGGTATATTTAGGTCACAATGCATATATTAGAGTTTTAAGGAGTATATATAAAAACATATGCTCCATTTTCCCATACTTGAATTATGATTGAAAATTATTTTTTAAGAAAAAAATGAAACCCAAATAAAACTTGAAACTTTATATGATCCAATCAATAAGAGCTAGCACTCTTGCTTCTTGTTTATCCATATTCATGCATGCATACTAATAAAGAGTGTTGCCATTTATGCAATACTTCACATCCTTTTTTAATCATAAATCAATTTGATTTGACATGAAAAAGGTTAATACATATATTATTCTTAAAAACTGATTGAATAGCATGGATCTCAAATAAGTTTTAAAAATTTTTCTTATGTTCCACTATATGTATGGTATGCTTCTTTACAGTTATGAAACCTAGTATACTTTACCTTAATGGACAAAGCATGGAATTTTGTAAGGCTAAATAATGAACACCATCCAAATAACCAAGCATGATTACTTATTAAATAAATTGCTAGAGGTAAGATAAACAATTATGGATTCAATAAGAAGGAAGCAGGATCAAATAGTCAATACTAACTAGTCAACAAAAGAAGTTACCCATTGTTAAAATAATAAGTTATAATAGATATTTTCAGTCTCATTGAGATCATGAACATATTACAAATGAATTCAATTAACTAGAAAAAGAGACCAAGTACCTCATTCAATGGGGCTATCTCAAACATGTTGTTAACTTAAACCCTAATATTCATCTAATTTAGCTTATATGAATAGTCAACTTAAGGCCAAGTGATTCTTACATAATAGCATTCAAAAAATTTCATGCCCAAGGATAACTAACATGTTAACTAGAGTGCTCAACATATCATACCTGACCAATGAAAACATGCTCCAATAGAATGATTGATAAAAATCATATAATTAAGAATTCATTAATCACTTTATAAAGAATTTGTAAAACATTTTTTGAATGAAATATATATGGTCTGTAAATGTAACTATTCATTTAATTACCTGTGCCTTTATACTATTATTTGTTCATATAAAATATCAACATTTAAATTATGGCATACCATCAAGCAATTATTATATGTATAAATTATTCATGTAATTTAAAGAAGCCACACAATAGGTAATTTATATTTTTCTAATATCTCTACCTATATACAAACCTAAAATATTTTACTACCTATAAACTATATAATGATAGTTGCATAATAAAAACATTCGCTAGGAATACATTATACTATCAAAATTAATTTTTGAGGGTTGTACAAAACTTGGAGTATTCTGACTTCACTAGTGCCTCATTGATCTAGATGTTCCTCTTAATTCATCTAACCTACGTTCATCAAATGATAAACGTTGAGTATATTACTAAATAGCACTCAAGAGTATAATAACCATAATTAAAATAATGCATGCAAATATTATTTAATATAATATTTCTACGTGAATAATTATAACATTCTCAATATTTTGTTTGTTTTGGTTCATCTTTTACATAGTTTATTATTAATGATTAAATTAGTATTTATTGATAAATAGTAATTTATTAAGTTAAGGGTTTAATTAGCACATCAATTATTCACTAATTCCATTATCTATGTCATTCATATCTTCATAGATTATCATAACTCTTCAAAGAGGAATAATATCAACTAATCTAAGAAATAAAAATAACACTATATTTTTTAACATTGCCTTATAATATCTCAACTATATAGACTCATTTGTAATCATAGATTATAGCCATAAAATAAATCAAATTATACATAAATCCATATTATACACATGTGTCAATTTGTATCGATATCACATTTTGATGGTAAATGTTGATCCTAATTAATGTATTAAATAGACATGCTCTTAAAATGATCATAACTTTTCATATCATACGCCATTACTATAGATCAATAATATATATTATTTTGATAAATATAATTAATAAATAAAATAAATAATGAATAATTGTAATAATATACCATAGATAATATTTTATAACTAATAAAAATATAATCAATGGTAAAGTATCATTTTATATAATCTCTCTATCAATAACTCTTCAATTCCATCTCACAATCATGAATCAATTATATGATCACTATGTACATTAATAGAATGGTAATAATATGTTATATGTCAATGAATGCAAATATGAATTGCATTCCTTCATTCTATGTAATTTCATCATTTTTTTATGATCACACTAGTCTCTATATCTGATTGTGCACAATCTATACCAGGTATATTTTAAATGATTTTTTTTCTAGTATATCTTTATATTTTTTGTATTTTATGTATCTATATCTATATTTATATTTATATTTATATTTATATTTATATTTATATTTATATTTGTATTTGTACAACTATGGGCGGGGCTTTCATCAAGATCCAGAGTAAGGCTTATGACATATGACACCAGGGGCTGGCTTAAAGCGAAAGTATGATCTTCTCAAGGGGCTACCTTGAGGTATGATATGAACTCAAATGATTCATAAGTTTGGAGTTACCATTAAATGGTTCCAGATGTGATTCAACCAATCATAGCATGGATGCTAAGTTAAACCCTTTAAAGATGGGTTCGTGTGGTGAAGATCTATTTTCTTAGAGTTTCCAAGTTTGATTTTACCATTTAAGTTCGATTAATTTTCGTAAGCAGATGAGTAAGCAAGAGCATAAAAGTAAGCACATGGCACAACATGTTATAGCTATAAGCATAGCATAACATAACATGGCGAAACATAGCATGACATATAACATAAGTATGTCATAACATGGCATATGTATTGCATATGAAATGATAGCATAATATGACTAGGTATAGTGATATGGCATATCCATGACATGGCATAATGATGGATGTGTTATGTGGCAGTTACATAATATGGTATGTGACATGGTATAATGACATATAACATGGCATAGTTATGTATGTGACATGGCATAATGGTATATGACATGGCATAGTAGTGTGTATGGCATAGCATAGTAGTATGTGATATGACGTGTGACATAGCATAAGTATGATATGGCATTGCATGGTACATTATAGCAAAATAAAACCATCCATATAAAATAAAACTTAAGTAATGGCCGGTGAAATGGATAGTAGAGATCAGGGGATACACGAGGGATAAAAATAATACAATCCAAGGAAAAACTAATAAAATATATACCTATTCTATTATAAAGGGGTCTTCATGAATTAAAAAACCCGAGATGTGTAGTAACATCTTTTCCACTTCAAGGAATCCTTGAGTAGTACAAGCCCTAATGCACGATTATGGAAAGTACAAAAAAGGAAAGTTTAGTTCCAAAGATGGAAAATGTCAATATGGAAAGTGCTAAATATACAAAGTTCCAAATATGGAAAGTGCCAAATATGGAAAGTACCAAATATGGAAAGTGTAAATATAAATAGTGTTAAATATGGAAGTAAAGCTATAAAAGGAATGTTTGGGATATTTTAACCAATTTACTACAATTTGTAGACATGAATTAAGGATCAATCTTTAACAATGTGTCAGCAACATTCATGCAAATATGGAAACAAACAATTATAGAAATAATCTATTTTTGGTATAAAAAAATCAATGATACTATAATTGGAAGATTCTAAGATCCTTTTGCAAAATCACTCAGAATTGATTCAGCTTCCAATTTAGGGTTTGTTTCTGATAGCAACAAATACAAAATTAATCAAAAATACCATTTAATTGAAAATCAAAGTAAAATCATTGATTTAATGATAAAATCAACTAAAATGATCATGAAATTCATAACTGGGAGACTCTAATATCATTAGCATCAATTAGAGAATGGATTAACACTCATTTACACTCCAATCATATCAATTGAATCAAAAATAACATTTAATTCAATAAAATTCAATTTTAAAGCCAACATTGAATCAAAAGTGATAATTTATTATAGATCTAATGCGTTTAAGTCATAGTAAAGCCATAAACATCATTAGAAACATCAAAGAAATTTAAAACCATATTGAAATACATTTAAAAAATGGATTTCTACCAATTTGGTTTAATATATATGCCTCATAATAGGCTATATGTTGCACATATATGAAAATGAAGTAATATGCATCACTCAAATAGTAGATGCATCACATATTTATGTTGAACATGCAATATGCATTGTATATAATAATATATATGGTGCATATTGCATTCATCAAATGAAAATAGCAAAAATATGAATAAAAATATCATTTATTCAATCTCTACAAGCCATTTAAAGAAATAACATTATAGTATTTGGTATAGCAACCAAGAACATAAATTAATGCATGAAATTGAAGAAAATAGGAGGAAAGAGACTTAACAAGACTAGCAAAATTCTTCTCCAAATCCTAAAAGCTTAGGGAATTAAATTTATCATTAATCCTAATTAATTGTTTAATCAGGTGTTTATTTATGCAATTTTATATGTAATTTTATATGTAACTCAATCTCAAGAAGGGGAACCTATGTCAAGCCATACTGATAAGGAAAAAAGCTACAATACATGTATAAAAAAGGTAACTAAACATGCATGCATAGGTGAAAAAATACAATGTCAATAGTTTATCCCTTGATTAGGATCATTCTAGAATGATACAAGAAAAAATTAATAGAATGAAACCTAATCACAACATGGATTTTCATCCGAAGTTAGGAACAGTACCTAGTTAATGCTTAAACTAAGGCTTGCTGAAATGTGATCCACTGGGGATGATTCAATTTACGTATTCATATTAAGGCTTGTGAGATGCTTATTCTGAGGCTTGCAAGATGCTCATGCTAAGGCTTGCTACTCCATAGGGAAAAGAATGTAATCCATTAGGGATAACTTAATTTGAGTGGTCATGCTGAGGCTTATGACTTCATTGGGGAATAAGATATGATCCATTGAGAATATGAAGATTTATAACCCAATGCCAGTATTAAGAGCCTAATGCTTGGGTTAAATGATCAATGTTGATCATATGATGCTCATTCTAAGGCTTGCAACTCCATGGGGGAGGAAAATGTAATCCACTAGGGATACCTTAATTAGAATGCTCGTGCTTAGGCTTATGACTAAATGCCTAATGCTTGGGTGAGATTATCAAGATTGACTCCTTTGGGATACTCAATGTTGGTGTTAGGAGCCTAGTGTTCAGGCTAAATGATCAAAGTTAATCATATGATGCTCATGCTAAGGCTTGTAATGGGCGCCCAATGCTAGAGCTAAATAATCAATGTTGATCAATGGTCATTTATATGACCAATCATTTTGTTTTAAGGCTTAAAAATTATCTAAAATTTAAGTTCACATGCCTAATGCTAGGGTTTAAGAATCAAATGCTTGATTCCATAATCCCTGATGGATCAAGGTCAACTATGGAACCTAGGTGATCAACTATCGTATTAAGGTTGAAAAACTACTGGTTCTAAAGTGATAAAAGTTGAATCAATGCTCACGCCATCAAATATGTGTCTGATATCTCCAAGAATAGTACTTAGGATCCGCTGCTAGAGTTTAACACTTTTTGATCAACAGTTTGACCAATAATCAGGTTTGACTAAAATTAATCATATGTAGGATCAACTTCTTATCTATACTAGACATAGAAAAGTAATTTATTAGTAAAATTGGAATTTAAATGGTTTAAAGAAAATACCTAAATTTTTGAGTGTCAATTTACTAGATTCTTATCAATTCTTTGGATTTTTCAAACGCTACAAGTCATGAAAATTGGACTCACTGGGTAAAAGTGCTCCAAAAATTACAAAATTTTCATGGTAAGCTGAGTTGAATGAGAGCATCTTCATGGGATTATGGCACACATTGGTAGAGCTCCTCTATGGTTAGCACATGTTAGCAATTTTGGTGATGTGTATAGCATGTTATGCTAGATGATATCATAGATGCTTGGATTTTGGGCAACTCCACTAAGGATTTGGAGGTTAGGTTCTCAATAACTTAACCTGGGATCAAGTAAGAAGAATAAAATTTTATTAGTGCAAAACTAAATGAAACTAGTTTAGAAATTTACTTGAGCAGGTGTGCTTGATGTTGGTTGATGTTCATAGATTCATCCTAATCCATAGCATAGCATGCTCGTTCCCTAATATGTCAAGGTATCAACGTGTAGAGATGAGCAGCATATGTTGATTAAGTGCTCTAAGTGTCATCGTTTCTACTTGGGAGACCATATCATTGACTGGTATTAAGGTCAATAGGTCAGGTGGAGCCTACCGCCCCTCCTCAGATGATGTTTTGGTCATCTTGTATTAGTACTAAGCTAAGATTATAGCTACACTAATAGGCTTCCTAAGGAGCAATCACCTATTAGAATCATTAGTGGACTATCAGACCTTCATTCAAGCGTGGTTACTAAGGTCTGTGGAGTTGTTTACCTATAGAGGGTAGAGTACGATGGCCAATAGATCCAGAGGTCAAATTACTATGTTTTGTAAAGGAAGAGGATCTTACAGCTTTACTACTATGAGATGCTCTAAAAGGAGAAATGCTCCTAAGAGGGTATGGATTACAGCATCTAAGGTGACACCAAAGGCCAAGGCAGTGGGTCTTAAGGTGCCCCTAAGCTTTGAATTCCCTCATGGCTTCATTAATCAGTAACTCCTATGGCCGTATAACCCCTACATACAGTCTTACAATAGGGAAGGATGCCCTTATAAGGTCATATTCTAGGTGCCTGAGAGAGAGGAGGTTACATTTGCTCCTCCAAATAACACTCATGTAAGTAGTCCTTCTTGTATTGGTATGCTCTTGATTTCATTGGATTCTAATTGCAATTATGATGACCTATGTAAGTACCTTGGGATGATATGGTGGATGTCTCCTGGCTATTGACTAGGCAATGATAGCATCACCATACTGAGATGCTGAAGTTACATGTAAGTACCTGCAACCTATTTTTATGTAAAATGCTCATACATGTATGTTTAACTTAAATGCCTATATGATTGTACAATATAGGGATGCTATCATGACATGTCCAAGTCATGGGAAGTCTATGTCTAGATGACATGGTAGATGATGACTAACGTCACCCATCTGACCAAGCGTTTGGCATACCATAATATTGCTACAAAGTCTATTAGCCCCAACTCAAAAAGGATCAAGCTGGCAATGATGATGATGATTAGTGTTTCGATGCCAACCTCTACTATGCTACTTCACATCTCTTAACTTTTATATTAGCATAAAAGAGTTTAACTATATAGCCTTGCATGGCTTTTGCTTAGTAAACTTGAGTTGTGATGTACAAATGTCAAACATTATCAAAAGATTGTATTTTTACAAATTTTAATAGCGAAGCCATGATACTTGCTACCTTTATTCTTCTACCAGAGTATTATGCATTATGTTTTACTATCGAAACATAACCCATCTATCTTTCCTGTACAGGCATAGGTAGACAATGACTCAGTAATCACTTTTCGCTTTCCCCTTTCTCTCCAATGGGGTGACACTTAGTGGAGCCAATTGAGTGACTTTGGTCTTCATCAATTTGCTTTCCTATACATTATCATGCAGTTCTAGGACCCATTAGCTTATTCCTTCCAATTCAAACATGTGGAGTTGTGTCCGATGTATAAGAATTTCACCGCCATCCTCGAAGTCCCATGTAGCATGATGGTAATACTGATGATGTCAACCCCTACCGAGGAGGTGATTCCTTATCTAATTAGGGTGTTCAATGTTAACCCTACTATAGTAAAGTTATTACTAACCATAAAGCACTCTGTAGATCCCTCTGCTATCTTTTGATTATGTAGTAATAAGTTGGTGACTACCCCTTTATGGCTTAGGGTAGCTAGGTTCAAACTGCTAGCACAGTTCCTATTTATTGACCCATCCAGACATAAAGATTTGATGATTGGTCTAGTGATAGATTAGATAGAGCAAGGTCAAACCCCTTTTTTTATGATCATGGTAGAGACGATCCTCGAGCTAGATAAAGTGAGGCAAGGTCAGTTTGAATGCCTTAGTGGTAGTTTACTTCTACTGTAGGTATGGATTTTAAGTTGCTTGTATAGGTTTTCAACTTAGAAAAGTTATATTTTACCCTAACTTTTACCAGAGTCACCTCTTATAAGGTTTTCAACTCATTGAGCTATCTGATTTTACTTTGGACCTTAACTTTTTCCTGAATTGCCCTCTTAGGTTTTTAATTTAGTGAGTCACTTTAACTTTTACATGAACAAGGTTTTCAACTCAGCTAGCATTTATTTTTGTTTTTTATTTTTTCTCTTTTACAAGTTTGGCTTCAAGAGAACTTAGGGATCTTGGCACCACCAGTAGGTGATTTAAAGAGATATGCATCTCGTAGCCATATGAGGAGAGGCTACACCTTCAGAAAGGCACAGATGCTGACATTCAATGACTAGGTCGAGTGGATGGGGCCATCCTCAAGAGTGAGGTTACCTGTCCTTAGTGGCACATCTAGCATATGATGGTGAGGATGTACATAGATTATATTCCACTATTAGGATTTAAAGGCTATACCACTAAAGTCCCACTAGAGTCTATAGTCAATATAATCATAGACAGACTATCCCTCAATCGCTGTCGAAGTTCAAAGGAGGGCAACTGTTATCCTGCTTCTTGGAGCATATGGAAAGGATCTAGCCTCACTGTAGGATCATGCCAGTAGAGATCCCTAGAGCTAGATCTACTATAGATTATGAGTATAAGCTATGGATACTATGCTATACTTAAATTTTTGTATTACAGGAGCTATTAGACAACAAAGTAGCATTTTATGTTTGAAACTTATATTATGTATAGCTAAGTTTATGAGCATGTGTTCCATTTGCATTACTGATATTAAAGCATTTTGCATGAGAAATATTAAAATCAGTACAAAATTTCCAATATGCATTAAACATAACCCCTATCACTAACCAGTTCCATGTGAGATTTTCTAATTAACTGTTTTAATGCTCTTCTTTTGCTTTTAAAAGCTCTAACTTTTGCATGAGTTATCCGAGCAAATTTTCAACTCATCAAGTGATTATTTTTTCCTTTTATATTTTTTCTCTTTTTGCCCTTTGCTCTTAAATAAAGTATTTCTTTAGCTGGTCAAGATTGATAGGTTTAAAGAATTTATTACCCTCTAAGTCTGAAATACGGACGGCTCCTTTGAATAGAATCTTCTTAACCAAGAATGGACCCTCTCAGTTAGATTTGAACTTCCCACATGGGTCACAAATAACTAGTCTAGCTTGCTTTAGATCCATGTTACCTTCCCATTTAACAAAATATCTAACTTTCTTATTGAACATATTTACCATGCATTTCTTGTATAGCTATAAATAATAGAGAGCCTTTAGCCGCTTCTCATCAATGGTAATTAACTATTTGTATCTAGCCCTCTTCCACTTTATATTTAGCAACTGAGCTTTCAAGATAACCCGAAGTGACTTCAGCTCAACTTCAATTAGCAATATGACTTCCATCCTATAAACCAAAGAATAAGGGGTGGCACCCATAGGACTCCTTACAATGGTTATATAACCCTACAAAGCAAACAACAACTGCTCATACCAATCCCGATAAGTTTGCATGGTTTTGGCTAAGATCTTCTTGATCGTCTTATTAACTACTTCACCTACCCCATTAGCTTAACGATAATATAGAGAGGATCAATGATGCTTGATCCCATATTTCTCTAGTAAATCAATTACTTGGCCTTGGAATTGCATACTATTATTGGATACCAAGTGATATGACACCCCATATTAGCATATAAGGTTTTTCTCTATAAACTTGGTAATTTGCTTTACCCTTAGTTTATTGTAGGATTCTATTTTCACCCACTTAGAGAAGTAGTCAATGGTCACCAGTATATATCAATGTTCATAAGAAGCGTTAAGATGAATCTCACCCATAATATCAATTCCCTAAACTAAGAAAGATCATAATGTTGTCAAATTCTACAATTCCACTAGTGGGATGGACTTAAATCTCCTTGAATTTGACACTCATAATATTATCATACAAACTATATGCAGTCTATCTTTATGGTAAGCCAGAAATAACCTTAGTGCATCATAATCTTTTTATATAAAGTGAATCCATTTATTTAGGATCTATAAACACCAATGTGTACTGTCTGCATAACTATCTCAATCTCCTTCCTTGATATACACCAAAATTATAGACCATCAATTATTCTTCTGTAAAGAATGCCTTAATGCCAAGTAAATTTGGTTGCTAGCCTCCATAAAGCTAGCTTGTCAATCTTATTAGATTCTTCCAAATAGGCACCAATTCTCAAAAAATTCATGATATCAGCATTTCATAAGATCTTATCTTGTTGATCTAGTATTAAAACCCCTTCATCCTCATAGTAAAAAATCCTTGACTACTTAATGAACACAGGCTAAAATTGACATTATGGTTACTTACATACTGAAGCTAGTGTGGCCAAGGCATCAACTATCTAATTCTCATCATGTGGGGTATGGATGAATTTACATGAGCTAAAATTGCAAATCATGAGCTTCATGTATTCAATGTAAAGCTAGAGTTGTTCTTCTCTGACATCCTACTCGACCATGGATTGGTGAATAACAAGCATCAAATCACCAAATACTTCTACTTCTTAAACCCAATCATTAATAGTACTTTGAATCTGAATAGACATGCTTTATACTTAACCATGTTATTAGTGATTGGGAAGCTTAGCCGCTTTGAGAGCATGAACAGTTCACCTTCAAGAGTGATTAGCACAACCCCTATGCCTACATCTCTTTTGTTGACTACACCATTGAAGTACAACTATCATTTTTGGACATCAACTATCTCTAAATGCTCGTCTAGGAAGTCTAGTTGAAAAGTCTCAAAATCATCCACTCGCCTGGATGCTAAGAACTCAGCAATTGTTATGCCTTTGATCACTTTCTTAGTGATGTACTGCACATCAAATTTTGATAACAAGATCATCCACCTAGAAAGCTTCCTCACCAGCAAAGGAGCTTCATACAAGTACTTCATGGGATCAACCTTGGAGATCACCTAAACTTGGTATGATTGGAAGTAGTATTTAAGCTTCTTAGTGACCTAAACTATAGCTATGCATAACTTATCAATAGTGTTGTACTTGCATTTCATTGGCAATAACTTCTTACTTAAATAGTAAATGGCATGCTCAACTCTAGCTTCATTCTCCTAAGTAATGATAGCACCCACTAACTCCTCCTTCAAGGCTAGATGGACCAACAATGATTTCCCCGACCAAGGTGGTTGCAAAATCAATAGGTTAGAGAGATAATTCTTCACTCTCTTGAATGTAAACTGGTACTTCTCATCCTAAACTAAAAGCTAATTCTTCCTTAAAAGCTTAAAGATTGGCTCACATATGGTAGTAAGCTTAGCAATGAACCTATTGATATACTGGAGTTGTCCCAGGAATCTCCTGACTTAGTCTCAGTTCTGGGAGTAGGCATTTCACATATCCACTTCACCTTGTCGGGATCTACTTTAATGCCCCTCTAACTCACTACATGATCCAACATCTTATCGGATGTCATCCCAAATGCACATTTCTTTGGATTCAGCTAGAGCCCATACTTCTCAATCCATGTGAGAAACTTGCCAAGAGCAGTTGGATGCTCTCCCCTTATGGGAGACTTCACCATCATGTCATCCACGTAGACTTAGACCTCCTTATGGATAAGATTGTACAATAAGGTTATTGTGGCTCTCTGATAGGTAGCACATGTATTCTTCAAGCTAAAGTGCATGAACTTATTCCAATAGGTCCCCCATTCTATGATGAAATCTATCTTCACCTTATCAACAATACCTATTAAGATCTGATTGTACCCAGAGAACCCATCAATGAATGAATACATAGTAATAGCAGCTACATTATCCAACCACTTCTAGACATCCTCTTTAACCTTCTAAGCCCATTCTGGTCAGAGGTGATGTAGTTTCTATTTAACCAGCTTAAATCTAGGCTTGATCAGAATTTTATGCTCTATAATAGTTCTATCAACACCTAGTATGTCTTCGTAGCCTAGAGCAAAGGCTTTTAAATGTTGTTTCAACACTCTGATTATTTATGTTCTCTCTTTAGAGGTTAAATCTGAGGCAATATAGAGTAAACATGGCTTGTCATCTATGCTAATGTTAAAAAATTTTATACTTGATATATTAATGTCAAAGATGCTCATGTAATGCTTATGTTCATGCATCAAAATATACATCACAAACATAAGCAAAGTTATTCTTTATCACATTATATTTGGAAGGGATTACTTCATCATTAAATAGTATAGAAATTTAGATGTCATCATCCTCATATAAAAGTTCATCAAATCTACTATCTAATATGGCAACGATGTCCTCGTAGACTTTTGGAAGCAATAAATCTTCCATGTCTAATTTTTTAAGCTTAACCTCTAGTGTAGCGACTGTAGTAATTTCTGGTTCAAGGTGACCAGTGGTGAGGTCAACAACATTCCCATAGATCTAGAGATCATTATCAAGGCTAATGGAGGAAATTGTAGTAAACTTCCCTAGTATTGTCAATGTTAATAAGTCATCAACATCATTGAAGATGGTAAATTATTGATCAACGATGTCGTCCAAGTTAAGCAACTCGAGAGCTCGATCAAACCATATCTCCCCTTAGATAAATGTAATCATTCTACATTCTTCTAGCTTGTCCAAGGTATAAGGGTCAAACCTGATGCAGTATTACTCCTCCCACATGGTTATGGGGATGTTGAACTCAACTGGACCCTATTGATACTAGTCCAAACCCTTACTATACACAAAGTTCATGTTACGCAACATCTTCTCTATAGTAAAACCCAATTTTTATGAGTATAATTTGGATTCTCTAATAGCAACAATCTAAAAACCAGTCATGAGAGGGACATCCTCTCTAATACAGGCTAAGGCAACCTCATCATCAACAGTAATAATGACCACACCTTCATCATATGGAAACTTAATCTTTTTAGTGTAGAGTGGATGACACACCTCCCAATGGATGAAACCATAATCAGTCCAATAACAAAGCAAAAGGCACTAGAATGTCTAGTATTGTGAACTCAACTATTGACTCGATCGGCCTAATTATCATAGTAGCAGTGGAGGTGCTAGTAACTTCTTGTTTAAACTGATTATATGCTCGGATGATAATCTTACATGGCTTTAGGTCTATAAGTTAGACCATAAACTTAGGTAACACCTTGAATGGGTAGATGTTGATGCCAAAACCATTGTCCACCCTGACATAGGGAGTACTAAAGTTCATGATATACACCTTGATGAAGAGTGCCTTGTTATGATGGATACCCTCAACCGATAAATCCGCATAAGAAAAGGTGATCATGTTGGATTTCAGCTCCCGATTAACAAGCTGGCTCTTCATATTGAAGGCAGAAGCAGAGAGGGAAATTCTCAGGCTAGATAGTGCTTTAATGATAGCCCGCCAATGCTACTGGGAAGATAATACCAAGTTCTAAATGTTAATATTTGCCTGAATTTTCATTAGCTACTTAATCACAATGTTCTCAGGTTAAGCAACCTCTTTACTTTTGTCAGTAGGTTGTGGAGCTGGAGCGTAGCTCTAACCAACTTCATTCTCAGTAGATCTAGCCTTAGTTGACTTCTTTAGAGCGTTTAGCTTCTTCCCTAAATTGGGAGGAGTTAACAACTTTCTACTTTAGGTTATATTGCAAACCCAAGAAGACATCTTATTGGCACCTAATCCCTTTTAGTACTTACGGGACTTGGATACCAACTTGGCAACCTTAGGAGTCTCAACTAACTCACCCTTTTTAGACTTTTGAACCTCTACTGCTTTAGACTTAGACTGAGTAATTGTAGACTCATCATCCAAACTATCATACCAAATGTCAATAGTACTAATATTGAACCCACTGTCCTACCAAAAACTGATAGCAGGCAACCAAGCAATGATGTCTTGAATGACATGCCTAAGAATGAAGTAGTCATCAATGTTATGGTCATGATGTTGGTGGTAATGATAGTAGATTTTGGTATCTTTTGAGACTGGATGTGGTGTTTAAAAGTTTAGTTTGAGAGGTTTGATATGTTTAGCTTTTTGGAGACGCCCAAAAACCTTGGAAAATAGCATCCCAAGATTTGAGTACCTCCGAGGTTGGGTAGTGTTTCGAAGTATGGGGTTTGGTGTTTATACAATATTGATGTAATGGGACTTATGTTACATTTAGGTATAGGTAGAGATCTTGGGTTTAATGAAGGAAGGCTCCCTCTTCTTCAACCCTTTGGTTTGTTCAATCCTCTGACTGACTGAGTAGATGTCTTTAAATGTATGAAATATTTGATACTTCAACTTGTTCTGGTAAAGTGGTAGTGACCCCATGATAAGCTTATTGATCATGTCAAATTTAGATGGCTTTTATCTAACCAGTATAGCTTTATCCATCTAGTAACTAAAGTAATCCATAAAAGACTCATTAGCCCTCTATTTTATCATTTCTAAGTCCATCAGTGTGACATCAAAGTGGGACTGGAACCCACACTACTTGAAAAATGCAATACAAAGAGGCTTCCACTTAACTATGATTACCTTGTTAAGACTATGGTACAAGGCCAACGTTGGTCCCTCCAGTGAGATGAAAAAGAGTAAAAATATATGATCATCTAATAAGTTAATAGTGCTCATCATTATAATGTATGTCTTGAGGTGGTTCTTCGTATCCCAAACTCTATTGTACTTGGGAATATCTAGTAGTTTGAACTTAGTAGGTAGTCCTTTGATAGCCCACATAGAGAACCCATCAAAGTCTAGGTTAAAGCCCATCCCATTAGTCTTCATGATGGACTACAGTTGTTTTATCTTTTGTTCCAGTACAGAAGTCTCAGATTTACAGATAACATGCATGTGGAGTGAGACATTATCATTCATCTCATCATCATATAGGTTGACTATCTTCCCCTTCTCCTTGATAGAGGCTGGTGGAGTGATAAACTATCCAAAACTAAGAGCTTCCCAAATATATTATTACAGGAGAGCTCTGAAGTTAGTGGATAAAAGCTTGGCCATTGACTGGTTGATGAGTTATTGAACTGTAACAAGTGATGCATCATTGAGTGTAGTAGTGGCCACCTTAGATGGAGAAGCAAGATACTTGGCAGACTGTGGTTCTAACATGTTTATGAACATAACAGAGAAGATTAGCATGGATGTAAGTGTATGCATATGTGTTTCATGTAGTGTACATGATGTGACACGTAGGATGTATACATGACCTATATTGGGAAACATCTGGCATTATGGCTATAAAAGGAAATTTATTAGGGAAAATTGCATCATGTAAGGAAACACTCCTTACCGCCCTTATATCTCCATGAAGATTAGTCGGTCTAAATATCTTTTAGGTGGGATACTAGCTTAGAGTTACATTAGGAACTCGAGCTACGGTATCTCAGCATGTGAGGTATGCAAAAGCGATGATTGTTATCTGATCATATTTGGGATTATAGTGAAAATCTGATAACATTTCAGCATGATCATAGTATTATGACAAGAGAATGTCAATAGGATGAGGCATAAGGTTATGCAACTATCATAGAATCATGAAAGGACTCTAACTCTCAGTAAAGCAAAATAAGGTGGGGAAATATATTAGATTTGGGAAAATCCACTAACATTATAAGGCATAGATCCATATAGCATGCAATCAAAGCATCCTAGTTTTAAAATGTTGTTATGGTTAGCTACATGAGCTTTAGTCCAATAAGAACAGGCTAAGGTCCCCTATGACGTTGTCCACAACCTATCCAACTTAATGGAATCATTAATATAGGACTATACCTAGCATCTATTTATTCAAGGAATCATTGACAGTCAATAGTATAAGGCAATGAGTGGTGAAGGTATATTTTCTTTCCCAAGGAGTTCAAGTACTCACTTACCCATAATCACTGGTTCAACTCACTTATGGAAACTCTTAGATTTCAATGCCACCACTCTTTCGCCGTAGGCCCCTAGCAGAATTGCCATTGTGGGTGAGGCTTTCATTATCACCTAGAGTGAGGCTTGCAACACATAGCACCAAGTGCCCGCTTGGAGTAAAAGTATAGTCTTCTCAAGGATTACCTCAAGGAATGATATAAACTTAAAAGAGTCACAAGTTTGGAGTTATCATTAAATGGTTCCAGATTTGGTTCAACTAACCCATAACATGATTGCTAAGTTAAACCCCTTTAGAGATGGGTTTCGATAGTGAAGATCTATTTTCTTAGAGTTTTCAAGTTTAATTTTACTATTTTAGTTAGATTAACTATCCTAAGTAGGCAAGCAAGCATGACCATAAAAGTAAGCATATGGGATGACATGTTATAACGATAAGCATAGCATAACATAATATGGTGAAACATAGTAGGGCATATGATATAAGTATGGCATAACATGGTATATATATAGCATGTGAAGTGATAGCATAGTATAACTAGGTATAGTGACATAGCATATACATGACATAACATAGTGATGTGGCAATTATATAACATGGCATATGACATGGCATAATGGCATATGCATGGCATAGTTATGTATGTGATATGGTATTGTGGCATATTAGTGTGTATGACATCATATAGTGGCATATGATGTGGCATAGTAGTATGTGATATAGCATGTACCATGGCATAATGGCATGATATTGCATAGCATATTATAGCAAAATAAAACCATCCACTTAAAATAAAACTTAAGTAATGGTTGATGAAAAGGATAGTAGAGATTGAGGAATACATGGGGGATAAAAATAATATAACCCGAGGAAAAACTAATAAAATAGATGTTTATTCTATTACAAAGGGGTCTTCAAGAATTACAAAATTTAAGATGTGTACTAACATCTCCTCCACTCTAGGGAATCCTTGAGTATTATGAGCCCCAATGCACGATTATGGAAAGTATAAAAAAGGAAAGTTTCTAAAAAAGGAAGGTTCCAAAGATGAAAAATGCCAAATATGAAAAGTGTCAACATATAAAAAGATCCAAATATGGAAAGTTCCAAATATACAAAGTGTCAAATATACAAAGTGCCAAATATAGAAATAAAGCTATAAAAGAATGTTTGGGATATTTTGAACAATTCACTACCATTTGTAGACATGAATCAAGGATCAATCTTGAAAATTATGTTGGCAACATTCATGCAAATATGAAAATAAATAATTATAGAAATAATCTATTTTTGGTAAAAAAAATCAATCATACCATAATTGAAAGATTGTAAGATACTTTTACAAAATCATTTAGAATTGATTCAACATTTGATTTAGAGTTCGTTTATGATAGCAATAAATATAAAATCAATCAAAAATGGTATTTAATTCATCAATAGGCATTCTACTCTGGCCAAAGATTCCCGAATAAAGAATATTACATGAATCAATGAGATAAAACCCCTACATTTAATTTGAGGTGGTGAATCCTTTATTAATAAACAAATACCTTCAACTACTTCACACTATATCCAACCTCCAAGTTATGAACACCTCCTCTGGAGGAATAAAATATATGAGTCAAAACATATTGATCCATAATTAAGATAACCTTGTTATCTCAAGTCTTAAGAATACTTGCACTACTAATATGAGTGAGATATATTTCACAGACATAGATCAATTATCCATATGAAATCTCATTGGCAAGGCCTCCAATAAATCAGTCCCCTATTGCTCATCCACATGTTCACTTTAGACAACTCTTGTCATGATGAATGAGAATCATCCCTAAAGGAAGTATAACATATGTTGATCTTAACCGTATTAATAATATCCATTCTTATTAATGCATTGATCAGGGATAATTTAGATATTGAACATTTACATACAATAAGAATCTCATTTCATAAACTCTTTATGAATTCCTTTGTACTGTTCCAATATCTTGGAATTCATTATTTAGTTAATAACCTTTCAAGTACACTATATAATGAATGATGCCTTTTATTGATAAATTGTTCAATATTGAATTACACTGAAAACATGATGCTTTAAAGCATACACTAACAACCTAATTCATACATAGTCATACATGTATGATATGCAAATGAGATTCAAATTCATAGTTAAATTTTTTGTTTAATTATAAAATACAAGCATGATAATAAATCTTAAACATTGATTAAAGTAACATTTACGTTTACCCATACCCATTCTTTAATTTTATCCATTTACATAATAAACTCATAAACCTATATGTTAGTCTTTTATCCATATAAGCATTCATTATTTCTTTATTTTAGTATTCTTTCCTTATTTAGTATTTACTGTATGTAAGTATTACATTTACATGTTCACTTCTATGTAATTGACATAATTTATGAGTAGGAGTTGTTATGGTCATTATTTATACTCTTAATTGATTCATCTTATATCTTGTTCATGCAAACCTATATGTTTGGCCTAATCATTCTTATTCATAATTATTCTGATCATATTCCTTATGACTTCATATTTATTTTTTTAATAATTAATTATTTTATTTCTAAGATGGATGATAACATGTCAATTAATTCCCTTGTTTAACTATTTTATTCTCATCTCAAATAGGTTAGAACAAAGCATCATTCACTTCACTCTTTACTATTAAATTTGACATTAACTTAAATGGTCCACTAATGTTTTCTATGTTATATTCTTGATGATTTACAGACCAAGGCTACTGCTAGATAATTTTTAAATCCAATACAATGATTCTTAAGTTAACACGCAAGTGCTAATACTATAATAGAAGTTCCATATTCCATAAATTAATCATACAAATCACATTTCACCATCTTTATAGCAATTCATGTTAAGATTTTATTAATACACTTAATTCTCTCTTTAACTTAATTTAGTTCTTTTGGCCTAATTTTAAACAAGAACTATACGTAGATTACTTCATATACCATATCAAAATATTAGCAAACAGTTTAAAGTTTTAAAATGGTTAACAGGTTTGTTAGTTCATAAATTTACTGCATTCAACAATAGTATAGTTTTAAAGTTAGATCCTTTCTATGTAAGTCAACTTCCTAATAAATTTTTAGCAACTTAAGTGTACTTAACTCATGCCTTAGATTAAGAAAATATGTTTCAATCCAATCAAGAAAATGGATTATGCAGGGATGACAGTTTACACAAGCATTAATCAGGTAAAGCACACTCTTCCATTATTAACTTCCTTAACAACTCTATATCATGTACAGTAAGGCCACCCTCTTACAATCTTCAGTCCAAAGATTTCCAATTATAATCAATGTACAACTAGTATAACTTAACATAGTAGTCATTTAATGTATAACATATGAACACTCTCATGGATAACATGTATTGCATTCATAAAAAATCTTAAATGTGTTATACATATTACCAATTTACATGTTTGCATGATCTAACTTCATTAGTCTATAATTATTTACAAAGAAATACTCATTTATCTAATAGTAGTCAGTCGATTATGCTACGTATATGATCTTCTCATGAATAAGTTCCATTACAATTAAGTTTCAATAACCCATGCTTGATTATAGCATCAATTTGTCACATAGTGGTTTCAATAACTATATGATGAAAGTAACATGTTCATGTTAGTTACAAAATCATTTCCAATTTCTTTATAACTTCCTTTTGTGTTCCATTAAAATTTAACAGCATGATGATCACCACCTTAGTTAACCATGCACATGAAACAAGTAAGTCGCTTACTTAACTAATTAATAAAGTTATAAATCCTAAATTTTCACCCGTATACTGAAATTTTGGGTTTTTCTCGATTCTGCTTGGTACAGGTCTCTAATGTTGACCCTAATTTGCACGCATGCCTTTGAGACTTCTCTGAGGGTTCTAGATATACAAAGTACATTACATTTTACTTATGGAAGGTAGAGCACATAGCATGCATTTCATGATATGTGCCACACATAATGCTACATGTTACACATGTTCTAAAAATATACACATGATGGGCGGCCTTTTCCCATACAAATCTAATATGCTCCATATGGTATCAAGCATTTATCCTCGAAATGATGCTTGTTTGACCTATGGTGAACATCTGAATATGCCTATGTAAGGTGGTGCACATAAGTCAAAAATGGATCATGCTGGGCATCTACTACTACATGTTGTGCATATAGCCTTTTCTGGGCTATATGCTACGCATATAGCACTATGTGCTATAAATATGGCTCAAACATTTCTAGAATCCCACATTGCTAGTGTGATTTTGTTGATCCTATGACCTTTACCTATAAATACAAGCCTTGTATTTATGGAAAAGAGGTCTGAAATTCACTAAACTAGCCTAAACTCTACCAAATTTCAATCTCACTTAATTAAGCACTTAATTAAGTAATTAACTTAAGATTAGAGACTAATTAATTCTACTTAAATCCCTAATCACATTTGGAATCAAGTTTACAAATGCTAAATATACTTTAGTGAGTTGAATGCCTATTCTCTTCTTCTCTTTCACTTGATTTCATTATGGGTTCATGATTTTTGGCTTTATTTTGATGATTGGCTTCAATCATATGTGATATAATGGATCCCAATGCTTATTCATGCTTTAAATAATCTGGTTTGATTGTTAAATCTACTGAGATTTGAGTTTGAATTCATGTTTTTACTTAAAAATGTGTTTTTCTTCAATTTTACCTTGCTTTATGCTGCACACAACATGCTATGTATGCCATACATAACCCATATGTGGCACACATCATGTTATGTATGGCACACATAATTGTCTAATTTGCCAGAAAATGCTATTTTTCAATCATTTTTCATTTAATTTTGCTTGATTGTTGAAGTTCTTAATAGCATTAATGGCTTCACAGTAGCCTTAATGACCTGATTTCCTCATACATTGATTACATTTCATAAATTTTATCTTTTAAATCATATTTCTCAAGTTAAATGCTTATTTAATTTGTTTAATTAATGTTTGGTGATATGATTAGCTTTGATTGGTTGAGTTTATTATCTTTAATTGGCATTTATATGATGTTAGTGACTCCCAAATTATTGTGCCATGATCGATTGCTTATGATTTTTCCATTAAATCATTTAATTCTCAATTAATATTATCTTAATTATATTTAATATTATTGCTTGACATGATTAGCTTCATTAGATGTTGATTTATTTCTAAGTGATGTTTCATGTGATCTTAAAATCTTTCGATTATGCTATTGATTAATTTTTACATAAAATTGATTATTCTTCATGATTTTCATGATCCAGCTCATGTTTATTCCTATTTTCATGATTGTTGTCATTACATTTATTAAACTTTAGCTCTTGATTCATGCTTTTACATGACATTAAATTAGTTGATTTAGTCCTAAATTTCATTTACTACCAACGATTTTGCTCATGTTTTTCATTATAACTCTTACATTTTCAGCTCATGCTTCCCAAGGTTGACTTTTTCCCTAGTGGTTGAGATGTTGCTTAACGTCTCTGGTTTTATGTATTATCGAAGATGTTTTATAATAGAATAGGCTTCTATTTTATTTCCCCTGACATATATGATTTAGCTTTATTTCATCGTGTATCCCCTATCTTCCTCAATCCTTTTCCTCGGACCATTATCATTAATTTTCATTCATACTACTATCCTTATTTTTATCATTGTTATATGATGTATATTATGTCATGTCATGCCTATGTCATGTCATGCCTATGCCATATCATCTCATATGTCATACCTATATCATATGATTTTATATGTCATGCCTATGTCATGTCATCTCATATGTCATGGTTATGCTATGTCATGCCTATGTCATGTCATCTCACATGTCATGCTTATATCATGTCATCTCACATGTCATGCTTATGTCATGTCATCTCGAATGTCATGCTTATGTCATGTCATCTCACATACCATGCATATGCCATGTCATGTCATTTCACATGTCATGCTTATATTATATCATCTCACATGTTATGCTTACATCATGTCATGTTTATGCTATGTCATTTCATATGCTATTTATATGACATGTTTCATGTCATGATGTCATGTTATGATTGTTACATCATATTTACTATGTTTTATCTATCATGATTGCTATTATATTATACCCCGTTGTGTGCTTATTTCATGCTTATGAATGCTCGTCTGCCTAAGATAATTAACTTGACTAAAATGGTACAATTGAACTTCAAACTTTGAGTGAATAGATTTTCACTACCCAAACCTATCTCTACAGGGTTTGACTTAACACTCATGTTAATGGGTCGGTTGAACCAAATTCAAAACCATCCATTGCACATCTTAGTTTACACAGCATTTTGATATGCATTTCTTTTATAAATATATTACAGTGAATGATTAATAGATGTATGAAATGCATGAAATGAATATGATGCATGAATTGGATAACTTGATGATATACTAAAAAGGGCATTATGAATAGAGGAATTCTATATGATATGGAATTTATAGAGGAAATAGTAGAAACAGATGAAAGGATGTTTTATAATGTTGAATATGCATGAAAGATGTTAATAGAGAATATGTCTTATTGAATACCTTGAATGAATTTTTATAATAAAAATTAATGTATGTTAGGTGATGTATGGTATGTTTAACGTGTTATTATATGATAAAGTATGGTTTAAAATAGGTAAGTACAAGTTAAAGGTAATGGTAAATGGTGTAAGGAAGCCACTTATCCATGCATAATTAGACCTACCTTAAGTTAGTTATATATATATATATAATTATTAAGTTGGCCTTATCTTAATAAAGAGTATATTAGCCAAGTGTTTTCCCTTCTCCCTTTCATTTTACGTTATGTTTCTCCTTCTCCTCCTCCTCCTTCTTCTTCTTCTTTTATTCTTATGACCTAGCTTAAAGCAACATCATAGCAATTAAAGGTAAGGATCATGTATAGCTTTTGGATTACATGTTCTTTTGGTGTTTTATATACTTTACTCATGTTTTCTTCTTCTTCTCTTTTCTTTGTTCTTACAAACCTAAATGTTTAAAAGATTATGATCTAAGTAAGAGGAAGAATGAATTAAAGAGTATAGTTGTTTTCTTTTGTTCCTTATGTTGTTGAGTTGTGTTGATATTATGTAAAAGAAGGAATTAAAGTAAAGGATGGATCACATAAAGAAGTAGAAGTGTTGAAGAGTTGAATTGATATTGAGTGGTTTTAAAGAAATTGAACTGGGTTCTTGATTGTTGTAAATGATGAATTATTTTGTTGGATGATTAAAATTGTTATAAATTGATGTTTTTAGTAAGTTTTAGAAGTGTTTTGAAGATGATTTGATTGTAGTTATGGATTAAGATGTTTGGGGGATCATTTGGATATGTTTTGGAGTTTTTTTCTGCTATAATTCACTCCCTCGGTCACGCTCATGGAATTGATGCCACGATTGTGGATTTTTCCAGTAGGTTTTGCAGATTTTCTGCTTAAGTCCATGATCGTAGAGTTTATGCCATGATGTGGCCGCAACCAGTTTTAAGCTTCGATGGGCAATTTTGTAAACAATGTTTAGAGGTCTTATCAGATGAGTTTTGGGGCGTGTAATATATTGTTGGAAAGATCTTTGACTATAGTTTCCAATGGTTTATGAAATATTTAATTTAAAGGTTATTTACTTAGGAAAAAGTCTTGTACAATAAGCAAAGGTCTTAGAAGGCAAAATATTTTGTATTAAAAAATGGTTAAAAAGGGATATAATTCTACCTATAACTTGGTTTACATTGAACTCTTTTGATGTCACTAATTTTATCCTAAACTAATATGTTCATTATATAAATATATATATATTTGAGTAGGGTATTAGTTGAACAATCTTAAGAATCCTTTACGATTGCTTAATTGTGTTAAGTCATAGACTTACTGGTAAGGTGATTAGAAAGAAAGCAATGTGTTATGAATCTTTGTATGAATTATTTATTTTATTAAGTATGGATATTTTGTAATGTTATAGGTGGTTTGAAGGAAGATTTGCAAGTACCATCAAATGGTTTAGATAAGGGAAAGTCCATTGCAGGTTTGTGCTTTCCTTTTCATGACCTTATCTAAGGTCTTGAACTGATGGTCATATGTTTAAATGTTTATGTTGTTCCTATTATGAACCCGTATATGGTCCTTAAATGATATGATTTAGTTGACTACTTGAGATAGCAAAGTAATGAGTTGATGTTATGAATGGTACAGTGTGATCACCAATACATCATTTATGCATCATGTCATGAAACATCCATACATTCAAGCATACAAAGATTATCATGACATGAAAGAGAGGTTATAAGGTGGAAAGGAGAAAGGAAAAGAGATGTTACAGAAAAAGAAATGTACTGGGTCATACAGTTAATGGATTCCTTCAAGGAATCATACGGATACAATGGCTCTCGTATAGGAGATGAGGTTCATAGATAAATGACCTCCTACAAGAGATGAGTACTGGTACCTAAAGGGACCTAGTATGAAAGGGAATTGCACGCAATATTCAAAATGTGATAAAAGAAAATATAAAGAGATAGCGGGAGAGCGCACAACATGGATGCATTCTCAAAAACATACATTATCATCCACATATGATAATTACTTATATGATGATTATTAGAGAAAAGGTTATAACGGATGGCAAATGGTGATGTACGAATACGATTGAATGTTTTATGTGTGCTGTTAACAGCTAACGAGAGCTGCAAAGAGAGTGAGTTATGAAAAATGTTGTTAAGCATTGAGTTGTTATGAATGTGGTTAATGTTGTATCATGATCTGAATTGATGTCATTTACTCATTTTATAGCACCACTAAGTTTTATACTCAGCGTTTATCATTTGATAAACGCAGGACCTAGTTCAGTTAGGGAGCAGTAAGAGTAGCTGATCTACAGTTGGCTAAGGTTGGGTCTTTCATAAAGCCCTATCCTAGATGCAAGTTGGACTTGTATATCATACTCCATTGTGTATATATACTTATGCAACTTATTTAAGTTAACCTTAGTGGCAGTAACACTGTGTAACATACTTTTGTTATGTGTATTATCAATGTTATGATATTGTGTTTAAAGGTTATACAGAACACATGTGTTAAATGATGGTGTGAGGATGTAGTGAGAGTACAAACTGGGTATTGATATCATTCAAGCTACAGTTATTTCTTTATGATAATAAATGTTTGATGTATGCAATTTAAATGTTTTAAGAATAAAATATAAAGATAAAAATGTATAGACAGATCCCTTGTAGAGTAGTTAATGATTTCCTTGTTTAGGAGGTTATTAACTGTTCTACGGGAGCATGTTGCACCAAGTTCGGGTGTGACAATCCGGTGGTGACTCCATCTTGCGACTCTTTTAAGTTCGTCTCTTTTAAGTTCGTCTCATTCCTCGAGGTAGCCCATCGAGAAGACTGCATTTCAGCTCCAAGTGGGCCCCTGGTCCATGCATCACAAGCCTTGCTCTAGGTCACGATGAAAGCCTCACCCATAATAGTGCTATAATATTTCAATTATCATAACATAAAATAAGTGATAAGCTTATATAATACATTAGTAGTTCAGTGGCTCACACCCTACTCCTAGTCTCTAATTATACATACCTTAGCATACCTTAGCTTTCTTTGTAATCTAACCACAGAAAAGCTAGCTTATTAGACTTACAAAGGATTATTGGTTTATCTTGATTAGGTTGGATTGGATGGGTTTCTCCCTAACACATTACAAGGTTTCAAGCTATTGGACTTAGGATAATAAGAAGACTAAATCTTCTCTTACTCTCTAATCAGCTTTCTAGCTTAATCTTTAAGTTTCCAGATCCTCTTTTTTTTCCCCTAACTTCAGATCATACATAATAATTTCCTTAAGTAATAATCACTTATAATCACCCTCTCCTAAGCTTGGTGTTCCAACGGTTTAAGTGGTATACTTTATCCTTTTGCACCATCCCCTCTCAATTCCTTCACTCTATTTGTACTAATGACAAGGTGGAAAAGTTAACTATTTCATATGAACTACACTAATAATCCATATAACACACACCCATAATAAATAAATAAATATTATGAATGGTCTTTACTCATAAAATAATACATATATTGAATACCTTACACATGTTCAAGCTCATTCTTTTCAATCTAAATTTAATTCCTATCTTATTAACACATTTAATATTTATCATAAATTCATTAAATTAATTTAGATCCCATTTTATTTAATTCATATATTAAATCATAAGTAAAATGTAATACAAATCTACTACTTTCACTATATACTGCATTTTCCCCTGCTACGCGACGATGTTATATCTCCAAACTTCAATATTATCTAGTCATACTTATATTAATTAATTTATTATTATTCTAAGTTATTTTCATAACATTTTCTTTATTAACTAACTATTTAAGAAACAATATAAACTTTTTTTCAACTAACAACTATTCTTTTCCTATACCGTTATGTACTATAAATCATACCAATATAATATAAAATAATTTAATCCAATCACTCATTTAAAATTTATTGGTGTTTACTTGTGAGTGAATTAGTGATTTATGATTGTTATTATAATAGTGAAGGTCGACATGATAATTTTCCTATAGTTTAATTATTCTTTTAATTATTTTAATTCATGAAGATAATAATTAGTCATGACCTATGTTATGTTTATTCAAATAATAATCTATTATATTTAACAATCGTTAAATATGCATAATTTAATATAAATATGTCAAGTAATAATTATATAAATAAAATTAAATATACAAAAATGATGAATGTGAAACTAACAATCCAAGCCTAGTTGAATATGAATACTCAAACTTTACAAGGGGCATTTAATTACTAACTGAAAACCAAATTTCTAATTAAACACAAACAAAGAAATAAAAGTTCTAGAAGCAAACTAACTTCAAATCCTCATGAAAATCTACTTCTAGCTTTTATATAGAATATTATATTTTACTCAAAAATACATTCATTGAATCATATAGTTCTTTTTCTAATAGGTTTCTAGGTTTAATATTTTGATTATTGGAGCTATCCCTTAGACTAAACGTCCAAATCAACAGTTTAAATTATATTTTAATAAAATCAATTGAACAATAGCATTGAATAAATATTTACTGCTGTATATTTTTAAAACTTGATCTTTGGATATTAATCATAGTATCATTATTTTTATTATCCTACAATTGGTATAAAAAAAATGATGATCATGTATGTTTCACTAGGCTAAGAGATATAACTTCAAGGCATTGTCTATGATTTTAGGAGTACCAACTTGCAAATTTAGTGTAAGTTGGTAAGAAAGTATTGATATTTTTATATATAAAGGATTATATTTTGTATATAAATTAAATTAATTAATATGAGATAAATAACAAAATAATTTTTTAAATTTTAATAAATTATTTTTTTATTTTATATTAATTAATTTAATTTATATATGAATATATAAGTGTATTATTTGAAAAAATTAAACTCAATATTTCCAATGCATGATAATTTATTGTAATTTTCTTTTCTACAGGATATGTGTCCATGTGATTTCAATTCTATTAAGGTTATAAATGGCGTTTTAGCCATTTTGACCAACTACCAATTTGCTATATTAAATTATATTTTTATCAATTTTAATTTTTTATTTATTAAGAAAGATAAATAATGAAAAAATATTTAATGATTATAATAAATAAATAATAATTTGTAAATTTATTATTTGAATAAGACGAATTAGATAATAGAATGAGTGGATTGAGTTAAGACTACATCAATGTATACACACACACACATATATATATATATATATATAATCACATACACGTTTCAATATTATTCTCTTTTTTGAATATATTAATTGATTATATAAAACAAGTTGTAAATATAAGAGATGCTTATGAAATTAAATTAATTAATTAGTCATAAGAGATTATGAATAAGATTGATATTATAATGTGAACAAGTAATTTTTGGATTTATTTTTATTTTTCTATTAAATTGTTATTTGGAAATAAGTTTTTTTTTTAAAAAAGCAAACAAATATATATTTCCTAAAAATAATTTCATAAAGAAATTTAAAAATTAATTTGAAATAATTTTTAAGAAATATTTTATATCTCAAATCAAACTATGAGACATAAAAGTTTCTAGAATCGGTGGTGTATTATGGAATAGAATTGAGGGATTTTATGGTTTGATGTTGGAGCAAAGCATCAAACTTGTTGGATTGCAAAGAAAAAGAGTATGTGCGCACCAATAATCCAATATCAGATAATTTATTTGATACCAAATATATTAGGATTTAATTAATTCAATATTTTTTAATTTGAGTTTAAAATGCTATAATGATAATCGAATAATTTTAAATTTATATTAAAGATTTGATAGTAGACTATCATGAGATTCATATTAATTTGTGAAATTAGAGCATTTAAGATAGAATTAGATATTTGATTGATCTTTAAATAAAATGTTCATATGGTATATAATAATTGAATTTAATAGATTTTTAAGTGAAAGTTATTTGTTCAGCAAATGACAATTAATCCAACTCAGTTGAATATCAAAGAAATCTGATGTGGAATAGATAATAACTTCATTATGATCATTATTGTAAATTTGATTCAATGCCTTGTTGGATTATGAAGTTTCTACTTAAAGATAATCTAATTTATAAATTATATTTAAACGAATTCGTATATCAATTTATGATATATTTCAATTTTTTAAGATATTATTAATAAATTAATATGAATTTAATTATAAATAATTCAAATATATTTTTCATACCAGATTTTCCAATCATATTAAAAATTACAACCTCCATCTCCCTCGATGGTTCACACCTGCCCATCTCCTCTGTCATAAATGCTTTAACTAATTAGAAAAGGCCGACCCTTTCACATCTGCCTACTTGACGAGATGCCTCTCCTTATCTATATAAGAAAGGGCTTTCGCTCGGCCATATATCTTCAATCCCACTCTTCTCGCTTATTAAAGAATCGTGAGCAGCACTAGGTTTTGAGGGTGTTGATGATAATGGAAAGCCATACCAAGAACAATTTCAGCTCCATGGATGAAGCAGCTAGCAGAGGGACCAAGGAAGCAAGAGGAAGGAACGCCGTTTTCTTGGTTTTAAGAGTTCTGGCTCTGGTTCTTACTTTGGCTGCTACCATTGTTTTGGGCGTGGATAAACAAACTAAGCTCGTCCCCATTCAACTTACGCCTTCCTTGCCCGCCATTAATGTTCCTGTTGATGCTAAATGGCAGTATCTCTCTGCCTATGTGTAAGTTTCTGATTCACATTTCGTTACGTATGCTGTGCGTAAATATAATTATTTAATTTATTATTTATTCTAATATGAAATAATATTTTTTTACAATAATATTCATAAGTATGTTATATTTTATGTTTTTGTTTTAATTTTTTTAAACTATTATAAATTTACTTTAAAATTCTAATCGTCTTTTCTTATATACTCATAATTTTTTTCTGTTGTAATAAATGGATTTAACATCTTAAGGTATGTATAGATATCAATATGAATAGCCCGCACGGGCGTAGCTCAGTTGGTACTCAGATGGTAGATTTGATATCAAGGTTTAAGGTTCAAATCTTAGCAGCCGCAGTGTAGGAGTTACACCCTTTGGATGGGGTGAAGGAATCACCTTTTGGTATCAAGATATCAATATGAATAACTCCGATTAAACATATTGATGTAACATTAATAGATTTAAGAAACCAATAAATTTTAAAAACTTAAAAAATTCAATTTATTTTTAAATAATGTTGGAGAAGCATATCAGATTTCCATGGACAAAATTAATAGTTTAACAATAAAATTAAAATAAATACAAAATTAAAAGTTTTATCATACAAATCTATCATATTTATTTGAAATATAATCCTTAAGAGAAATACATATAAAAAAAAGCACATTAATCATCATAATTCTGATATAATTTTTAATTTGAGACAGATTATAGAAAGGCTGTTATAGATTTGAAGAAGGAAATCTTTGAAAATAATAATAATAAATTTAATTAGGAAATGTCCTTTTTTCAAAATGCTCATTTTTGTATATCAAATAAATTTGAAACTATATACTATGTGTTGAATTTACAATTAATAAAATTGTTTTGTAAGAAATGAAAGATTGTGATAGACTTAACAACATGGATGGTACTTCTAATTTATTTATTTTGAGTCCATTGTTAAATGAAGTAACCATTTTAGTATGCTTTCTTTATTTTGCATATATTTTTTAAACATTTTATGAAATAATTTCGCATAACGCTTCGTTGGATAAATAGGAACCACATAAGCTTTTTATGTTAGGTTCTCTAGAGGTTGGATATATTTAATATAATTCAAGAAAATGATAAATAAAATATTTTATTTTTAAATACATATTATATTTAAAGATCTACGGGAAGCCATTATCCTAAATTTAATGCAAGCCGTGGGCATGCAGGCTATTTTTGGTGGCAAACGCAATAGCATGTACTTATGCAGCAATTTCTCTAATGCTATCAATGAGCAGGAAGAACGTCACCATGCCAATATTACTAACCCTAGACCTATTGATGGTAGCATTGCTCTTTAGTGGGAATGGGGCAGCCATGGCTATCGGTCTGTTGGCTTACGAAGGAAATTCACATGTCAGATGGAATAAAGTCTGCAATCTGTTCGGAAAATTCTGCAATCAAGTTGCTGCTGCTTTGGTGCTTTCTCTCATTGGCGCTGTAGCTTTTGTCCTGCTTATTACTCTCACTGCTTTTCGCCTTCATAACAAATCCAAATGAACCCTTTTGTACAACGGATATTTATGTTTATGTTTGCTTGTTCAAAAAAAACAATATTATGTTTATTTGTTTTTATTTTAATATATGATTGATATTTATATTATAAATAGAATTAATTTTAATAGTAAAATATTAGAAGTAATAATTTTATAATTTATTTTTATGAGATATGAATTAATTACATTTTTAGTTATTGGACTATAATCGTTACCTTCGTTAAAATCTAATATCATATTAAGAAAATGATTTTTTCGCAATACTAATAAAAACAAGGAAAATCATTTTAAAATCTATAAAAATAAAAAAAAATTTAAGGAAAAACTATACAAAAAATCAGCAATTTTTTGATTAATAATGTTTTATGGGGAAATTTTGAAAAATATCAGAAGTAAAAAAGGTTTTTCAAAACTTGTAAAAAATAATGGATTTTCAAAAATAAAATAAAAAAATGAAATTCAACATTTTTTAATTATCATTATTAATATACATTTAAGTGATCTATGAATAATTTTATATATTTTTAATATATCTTTATATTTAAAAATCTATTTGATTTGAAACATGAATATACACCAATGGTAAAAAATGTAAAAAAATAAAAAATAATAATAATTTTATTAAAAATGCATTCCTATAAATAACTTTGAAATCATACATAATATTTTATAAAAATAGTTTTTCTAATTATTCCAAAAGAATGCAATAAATTAGTTGGAAAACTGAACGACGAGGCCTTATTGACTTGGAAATTGGTATGCGCTCTGACTCGAGAATGTCAACTAGCTTCAGGCCCATGTTCCAGCCAACTTTGTACCCGCTGATAATTGGGAATTTACAGAAGTAACCCCACCAATCAAATTATTTTACATTTATCAAATCTTCTTTTTATTTTTGAGAGATACTGGTTTATTAAGAAATCATGTCATGTCAAGAAAAAATAAATATTAAATAAAATCTCATAATATTTAAAAAAAATAAAATAAAATTCTAATTAAATTCATAAACCTCAATAATCACCTAAAACTTGCAACCGAAAATCATCCGACATATAATTGTAATCAACTTGACATCAAATACAAGAAACAAATGAAGAAAGAGAAAAACGATCATGAAAGCTCTAATAGTTATAATAATTCATTATAATGATAAATTGATAGATGTCTATAATGATTCTAAGATTATGCATAAATTTTATTTTATTTCTATTACAAACAATTTTGATAGAAATTAAATTCAAAAATTATAAATCAAGAATGAAGATTTTATATCAATTTAAAAATAGAAAATGATGCCAACTGTCAAATTATATTTGTAATTAAAAAGAAAATAATAAGATATCATAATTATATATCAAATTTACAAGCATGCAAAATCATTCAAATAGCAGCTCTAATGGATAATTAGATGAAATTTTTATTTGAAATGAAATTCATCATTGTTATATATTAATTATAATATTGGATGAAACTACATATGATATGATATAATATTGTGATTATTATCCAAACTATTGACATTTCAATATTTATTTTTTATATATATTTTGATGTCAATTTATGAATATTTTTAGTTAATATGATTTAATTTGAATGTTGTATAATTTTATTTTATAAGCATATCAATGATTAATTATTTATTAATAAAATAAATTTAATATAATTGTAGCGAAGAAATGTAATGATAAATATATATATAAATTAATATATGTTTAATAGTATATTGATTCAAGAATATTTTATTATATAGATAATCATTTTTTTAATTATATAAATAATATTATCAAAAATATAATATAATTATTATTATATTACACCATTAATTAAATCTTATCAAATATGATCTAATTGGAGATGTTTTAGTTTGTATTATAGTGATGAATTCCTTGCCTTCATTTTTCCTTGCAAATTGCATTGTACATTTAACAAAGTTACTATCTTGAATATTTCTAAAATTCGTGATAAATATATTTACTTGTAATTACAATATTTTTATATAAATACAAGTATTTTACACGTAACTGTAATATTTTTATGTAGAATTATGTCATTTTTAAATTTTTATATTATCTTCAATATACACTAGTAGATATTTATATGTTTATTTATTTGGCATCTGAAATTATTTTAAATTTTTTGTAATTTTGATACATATACATATTTTACTTTTTATATGTATGCAGTAGTTATGTCATACATGTTAGTATTAATTATTTGATTTATTATTTATATTATTTTATGCAATATTTTTAATTCTAGTATAATATTATTAGTACATATACTATTAAAAAATTTATTGTAATACATAATTTTAATTTAAATAAAATTTTATTATTATACATATTATTTAAAATTATAAGATATAATTTTAATTCTTGTAAAATTATATTATTATACATGTTACTTTTATAATAAGACTTTTATCTTTTTGAAATTTTAGTATTATATATTATTAAAATTTTATTTTAAAAATATATTTCATCAATTTATTTTGTTTGATTTTTATATTGTTTAAGTTTGAAAAAGTTAAATTATATATTAATATTGTGAGATATTTTTATATCTTTAATAAAATCTAATATTTTAAAAAGATTATAAATAATATTTTTATTTATATAATTTTATTATAAAATTAGTTATTATAAATTAAAATTATTACTATTAAATGATTAAAATAAATAAAATTATTTTTAATAAATTTAAATTTTTTAATAAAATTTCATTTTCTGAAAAATGAATCATTTATTTATTAATTTTTATATAAAATTATGAAAAATAAAAATTAATTTTAATAAATTAAAATATTAGATAATAAAAATAATTTATATTTATATTTTATTTAAATAGAATTATTAGATAGAAATTAATTATTATAAATTAAAATTATTACTATTAGATAATTAAATTAAAATTAAAATTAGTTTTTATAAATTTAAAAGTAATGGTAAAATCATCATTTCATTTATTACTCCTCCCTCTTATAATATTAATTAAAATTTTGAGAAATATGAGCTCAATCAATTGAAGTCACTTAGACTTTTAAAATTTGAATTTTGAAAAAGTTAAATTATTTTTTTATGTAATTTTATTATAAAAATTAGTTGCTATAAATTAAAATTATTATTTTTAAAAAATTAAAATAAAATAAAATAAATTTTAATATTATTTTTTATATAAAATTAGATAATGAAAATTAATTTTAAAAAAATTATTATATAATAAAAATAATTTATATTTATATGTGATTTTAATTAAAATTTTTAGATCAAAAATTAATTATTATAAATTAAAACTATTACTATTAGATAATTAAAATAAAATAAAATTAATTTTTATAAATTTAAAATAATTATTTATTTTTTATATGAAATTAGATTTAAAAAATTAGTTTTATAATTTAAAATATTAGTATTTTATATAAAATTAGATAAACACTGATTTTTATAATTTGGTATTTTTTGAGCCTAAAATTAATTTGAACAATTTAAATATTTATTAGCTAAAATTTATTAATTAGCTAAATTAATTAGTTGGTTGGTTTTAGCTTAATTAATAACCAACTTTATAATTGATTAGTTAAATTAATTAAATAGCTAAAATAGAATCATGGCTCAAGAGTAATGGTGTGTGGCCAGTTTGAAGAAGTGGAAATATGGGATATTGGCAATGTGGGCATGGGCATGGATAGTTATTGAAGTTATGTATAAGTCCTTAAGATATATAAGTGAAGGAGGATTTAATACTGGAGGAGGAATCAATCAAGAACCAATATTAAAACAGAACAGCAAAAAACACTAGAATTCCTTCTATTTCAGCATTACTTTTTCTCTGAAGCTTATTCCTTAAACATTGTTCTTAATTTAAATACTCTCTTTTATTTAGTACAAGATATTCCCTTAAAGTTTATTTGCATTTTCTTCATTATGCCTATTTAGTTTCATAGTTTTCTTAGTATTCCTTAAGCTTTTACACCAAGCCATTTAATTATGTTCAAGCGAATTGTCAAAGGAGCTTGAGGAACCACAATCGCCTGGCACATTTATTAAGGTTTAACCTCTGACACGCCCGCATTAATTATTTCCAAATTCATGCCAAAAACTTGTTATGCTTTAGGCAAAGACATTATTGAATCTCAAGATTTAGAGGACGTTCCTACTGCTGTAGGCCTGGAAGAAATTGTTCCAGTCGAGGAACATGCTGAAAGGGTTCCATCCCCAAGAAGAGTTCACATAGAAGCCTTGGGGGCACTATAGTTATAGGAGAAAAGTTAAGAGAAGGTTGTTACTGCTGATCAGAAAGCGGATATGGGTTTTGAAGAATTCATGATAGAATTAAGAAGGTTTGTAAATGAAGCTTTGAAGGATAGCATGGTTGTTGTGGCCGCTTCTTTAGGAAAAGTCATTGTGGACAATATGGAGAAAATGAGTACTAATGTGTCTCAGTTACGAAAGGAGATTCAACCTTCTAAAGCCATGGATAATTTATGTTCTAACATAAATAAAGTGGTTGAAAACCTGAATGTCCCTCACTCTCCATAATTTGCCTCAGTTTAAGAAGTTAACCATGTATCTGTGCCTCAAAGAGAGAACTCAGGTGGAGTACTCAGGGGGCATGTTACACCCATAGTTGAGACCTTAGTAGTTTGTACGCTAGTATATGGGTAGAGGTCTGTATGCGTATGAGTTTTGCTATACATTGATGATGTGTATACATGTATGTATGTATGTATGTATGCTTGTATCTGTGATTGTATTTTTTGATACTGTCACCTTATTGGGAAGCGTGACTTCTCGGTTGGATGAGGGACAGTGATTTTGATGTGTTTAGGTGGGTTTTAGAGTGTTTTAGCAGGTTTCGTGAGAGTTAGGGGCTTTGAATTAGGCTTGTCCCAATTTTAGGCTTGCGGTACGGGGGTACGAATAGTCGTACGGGCGTACCAAGAATGAGGAATAGGAGGTATTGAGGTCCTGGAGTCTGTACGGGCATACCAAGAGGGTGTACGGTCATACCATTGCTCGCAGGAAAATGGGTTTGTCAAGAACTTTAGGGTCGTACGGGCGTACCAAATCTGGTACGGGCATACGATAACTCGCAGGAAAATCAGTGCATCAGGGTTTTTAGGTTGGTATGGGCGTACAGGAGTTTAGTACGGCCGTACGCGACTTAAAACACCATTTTTAAGAGGATAAACTTGGACTTTTCTTTGACTTTCTTTCCTTTTCTTCCTCCCAAACCCTTTCTAAAGTCCCTAAACCCCTAGAGGTCGTCTCTCTTCAGGGAATTAAGCCTAGCGGAGTTGGTTTTGCAAGGTTAGAAGCTTAGAGATATGATTAGTCACTAGCAGCTTTACGTCTAACAGGTTAGTGCTAGTTTACCTTGGTTTGTTCTTCACTTCTTTTGTTGTGTTAAGCCAATTGAGGCTTAAGAATTGATGATTGGGGATTGAATTCCCGTATTTGCCTATTCTTTTATGCTATAAGCTCTTTATTTGTTAAGTTACATGATTTCTACTTGAGTTTGTATATGGTACTCTCGCATGTTAGCATATTCATAACATTTGGGATCGTGAATGCCTGAGTAGAGCGAGAGAAAATGAGGAAAGGCATGCTGGATCATATCTTACAGGATTCCATCATGGAATCGTATATTATATTTCCTCCTACGGGAGTTGAGTCTCAAGACATAGGCATAACAAAGGGGCCTACGAGCCAGGATTACAGTGGTCCTCCTTCGGGAGTTGAGTACCGGTACATAGGGATCCAGCATGGGTATAAATTGTGCACAATAAAAGAAAAGGAAAAAGGGAAAGAGAGTACAGAACAGAAATAGAGAGAAACGGGGGCAAACATAGCATTGCATCGTATTGCCTGTTGTTTGACATGCTTGTTTCTGTTATATGTGTGTATGAGAACTAGCACCACTGAGTCTTCGACTCAACGTTTATCAATTGATGAACACAGGTTCTGAGCCTACTGTGGAAGGCCTAGAGCAGTGACTGCCAATGTCAGCCGTGGGGTGGATTCATCAGCAAATCCCTATCTCAAGGTGGTCTGGAACAGCCGAGCATGCGTTCTTTTTATTAGCGTTGTATTGTAGCTTGTATATAGATCAGAGAGGCAATAATGTATTTGTAGTTTAGTGGTGAATTGTATGGTTAACGTAACCAGAACCTTTGTATATTAATAAATATACCTTTATTATTGGCATGTTCATTCAATTAAATGTATGTTGTTATCCAGGGTTATGATTGGCTCTGTTTGATGATTTCACCGCCATACTAGTTGTTGTCCCCATACGACATCTTTTTATACATGTGCAGGTATCCCTTGTAGTATATATAGCGATATTCCGTACGGGAGGTCGTTGTGTATGCTACGGGAGCATGTTACTCCAGGTATGGGCTGGGTGTGATAGGGCAAGGAGTTATTGTTCACACGAATAAAGAAATTGGAGAATTATCTAAGGCTGAGGGAAGGTATCATCCTCCTTATAAGAGGGAGGATGGTAGCAAGACTCCATAAGGCTAGACAAATGGGAGACCACTTATACTACCACACCAAATTTTTACTAATACCAATCCATATATGCAACTAGATCAGTATGACATGGAAACACCTCTAGGCAGGGGCTCGGGGGTAACATTCCAGGTTTGAACAGGCATATCCCTTAGGCTATTCAAGCACGGGATGTTATCAATATAGATGCTATTAGAGAGGTGGTCCAGGAGTTGTATAGGCCAGGTTTGAGACAATTAGGCCACCCTGAATTTTACAAGCCATATCCTGATGTAGTAGACAAGGATAATCCATATCCACAAGGGTATAGGATCCCAAACTTTATTTTATTCTCAAGAGAAAATGGATAGTCTTCTATGGAGCATGTGTCCAGGTTCACAATTCAATGTGGAGAGTTGACCAATTATGAAAATTTTGATTTTTTCAGGTTACGTCTATTTCCCAATTCTTTAACTGGAGCAGCTTTCACCTGGTTCACTACACTGCCTAGAAACTTACTTTAAACTTGGCAAGATTTGGAATGGTAATTCCATACTCGATTCTTTAGGGCTAAGCCTAAGGTGTGTGTGGCTGAGTTGTCAAGGGTCACTCGAAGGGTTGTGAGAATGCTAATTCTTTTATTTCCAAGTTTAAGAAAATGAGAAACATGAGAAACAAATGTAAGGTTTTCCTGCTAGAGAGAGAATTTATGAAGATAGAACAAAGGGGATTGGATATTAAACTTTATAAGAAGTTCCAAGGCATTGAGTTTAGAGATTTTTATGAACTGGCTATGAAAGTTTCAGAATATGAAGACTTACTATGGGAAGAAAATCAAAGAAGAAAGACTATGTGATCATATTTTCAAGATACAGTGGAGCCTGATGTAGCAGTTACAGATGTGTTGAGTTCAAGCTCATTTATCTATCCTTTGTTGGTCAAGAAGGTACTACATTTATGGAAAAAGTAGGCTACTTCCTTACAGCAGCTGCAATATACCTTTGAAGTTACCAAAACAGAAGAAATCTTTGATTTTTTGTTGAAAGAGAAAGTGATTAACCTTCCTCCTCACCATATGTTTCTAACAACAAAGGAGTTGAAAGGTAAGGACTATTGCAAATATCATAATTCATGGACTCATAATACCAATGCTTGTTGGACGTTCAGGAATTTGATTTAAGACAGGATAAATAAAGGGGTGCTAAAGTTTCCTGAGAAGAAGGAGACCATGATGGTAGATGATGATCCTTTCCCAATACCAGTAGCTACTGCTACTGCAAACTTATATTATTAGTTAAATAGCAGTAGGTCTAAAAGGCCAGTACAGAGAGGAAAGGCTGAGTTCCAACAGACTTGTAATGCAAGAAAATTGGTCTGGACTCCTATAAAAACATTCATGGGGACCAAAGTAATTGAACATGAAAAGCCTCATAAGTCAACTGTTTGACAAAGGTTAAGGAAACCTTGGAATGTATGGAAAAAAGAGGATAGTGTTTCTACTTCATAGCAGAAAAAGCAGCAAATGAGAGTGAAAGAAGAAAGGCAGCCTCAGTTTATAGTTCCTCCACTTGTTCTTGTAGGCAAATGGCATAGGTTATGCCATAAGAAGTTCCTTAAAACCCTAACAAGGACTCAAAAAAAGAGATTGCAAAGGAAGAAAGCAGTAGAAAGAAGGAGTCTCCAATTAGGGAATGAACAAAAAGGAAGATCAAAATTTAATCGAGTAACTACTGAGGATGCTGAAGTGAAAGAAGAAGACAATATCAGTACATAAACTAAAGGAGATATTGGGTCTCTTATAGTCGGATGTGTTCCTATTCCTTTAAATCCTACTGCTAATGTGATAACCTTACCGTGTAAGTTTATGGAGAATAAAGAGGAGATTGAGGTTCTTGAGATGCCCAAGGTTGGAACAAATACAATAGAATATACACTAGAATTTCAATTCAGGTATCTCATCCCCAAAAGCCAAAGAGAGTTGTGTTTGAGAAGCCAGGCAAGGAAATGACTAAACATATCAAGCCTCTTTACATCAAGGCAAATATGAATGAAAGACCTGTGTCTAGAGTTTTGATTGATAATGGTTCAACTATAAATATTATGCCCTCTACTATGATGCACCGTCTAGGATGCATTGAGGATGACCTGATAGAGACAAATGTGCAATTCTCAACTTTTAATGGAGAGGTGTCAAAGACCTTGGGCATTCTGCTCGTGGAACTTACAATAGGATCAAGTACTTCATTGTCGGCCTTCTTTATCATTAATTTCAGTGTTAACTATCAGGCTTTATTGGAAAGAGATTGGATCTATGCAAATTGATGTGTCCCATCATCTTTACACCATTTTTTGTTTTTATAGAAGGGGAATGATATGGAGATTGTATAGGCTGATGATAGGCATTTTCAAATAAATTTGGATGTAGTGGATGCCAAGTTTTATGACCCTCATTGTGTGGATAATTTTCATGTATCACCAAATGAATTAAACAAAGGGAAGGACATCCTAGGTTTGTGCTAATTAGTTTGGAAGTCCTAGATCATTAAATGATCAAAGGGGAGATGGTACGGTATACAATAGTATTACAAAATTAATAATGATATAATGATATATATGTATATATATAATTAACATGTCATAAATATCATTGCATTTATCATGAAATATGGTATATCATGACATGGAGAAATAAGGAAAGTGAAAAAATAAATAAATGAAAAGAAAAATAATTATATGAATGGTATTGGATATTATGAAATGGAATTCTTATGGAAAATAAAATGGAAGGATAATGAATATGAAATTTATGAAAAGATTATGAAGTGGTTCTCAGTATATTGAACTATATGAAATGGAAAGAAATTTCAATACAATGTGCACATATAAAGTCAATGATATGATATGAAATGATACAGGAAAATACGAGGAAAAATGCATTACATGAATGCATTCTCATAAATAAGCATTTTTCATGAAAGTATGATGTTGATACAAAAGGTATGATGTTTTACACTCATGCAAATAAATGTTAAACATAACATACATGTCATAACATTCATAATATAATTTTAATGATAATGATATGACATTGTTAATGATAAAAATAACTTTGATGGAAGGAATAATGGTATTGATAAAGATATTAATGATATAAAGCATAGTTATAAATAATTAATGAATATTAAAGTGTTAGTATTGGATATTGGTAAGAATATTTTTATAAAGATAAAAATGATATATGATATACATTTACTGATATATGATGCATTATGGATAATTGATATTATCTATATTATTATATCATGAATATGTTATTGAAATTATTTATGATGACATTTAATTATTATGTTTACATTATATAATATATTAGCACCATTGAGTTTTATACTTAGCGTTTGTCAATTGATAAACGTAGGAGCAAGCAAATCCATGGAGCAAGAAAGTTAGTGGTAGCAGCTGGATATTTCAACTAAGCTTTTTGGTAAATGGTTTGGTTTAACTTTCAAAGGACTTCTATTTCGCAATAATCGTGCAATATCTAAATAAATTACTTGGCAGTAATTAAAATTATGGCTAATGATAATTGACAGTATTATTAATTATATTGGTAATGATTTATGACGATCCCTATATAAGTAAAATAATGATGTGTGTATCTTAAATATGATGATGCTTGAAATTATGATAATGGATTGAATATAATTGAGGGATCGTATGCATGATTTTATATATTAAAAAAATGGTCATACTTAATCATAAATGTGTGGAATCCTTTTGTAGGATGATTATTGGTTTTCTTAATAGAGAAGTAATAATCATGCTACGGAAGTATGTTATGCAGCCAAAAGATGTGAGACTTTCTTTCATGGATGGCTTTTCTGGTTATAACCAGATTATGATTGCAGAAGAGGACACTCATAAGACAGCCTTTAGATGTCCTGGCTAAATTGGAACATTGGAATGGCTTGTGATACCGTTTGACCTTAAAATGCTAATGCAACTTACCAACATGCAATGAATGCCATTTTCCATGACATGATTGGGAAGACTTTAGAGGTGTACATCGATGATATTGTGGTTAAATCAAAGAGGCCATAGAGCATGTAGAGCATTTGAGAAAAAGCTTTGAAAGAATGCGGGTGTACAAGTTAAAGCTTAATCCACTCAAATGTGCCTTTGGAGTTCACATTGGTAATTTCCTAGGATTTCTGGTTCATAGCTGGGGTATCGAAATAGATTGGACTAAGGCCAAAGCAATCAAGGAAGCTCGGCCTCCAACAACTAAAAGGAGTTGCAGAGATTCCTGAGGCTGGTGAATTACTTAAAGAGATTTATATCTAACCTTGCAGGGAGGATTAAGGAATTTTCAGATTTATTAAAGTTAAAAGAAACTCAGGAATTCAAGTGTGAGGAGAAACACCAGCTCACTTTTGACAGGATAAAAGAGTATCTCTCCAGTCCCCCAGTAATAGTTTTTCTAAGGTTAGGTATCCCTTTAAAATTGTATATTTTATCGCTAGTGAGTCCATGGGTTATCTTTTAGCCTAAGATAATTCTATGGGTCATGAGCAGGCAATTTATTATCTCAGCTAGGGGTGGGCATTTTTTGGTTAATCGATCAAAAGATCGGTTCAGTTAACCGACCAAATCTTATTTCGATCGGTTTCAGTTTTAAGAATTAATGATTTTGGTTAATCGATCAGTTCGGTTAATTTATATCGGTTAATCGAATTAACCAAAACCGATAAATATAAATACCTACCATTTTATTAAAAAATTAATTAGTACCTTTTTCTAATAAAACCTATTAACCTTATTCTATTATTTTCCCTAATTTGTATTCTATCCCGTCCCCTCTAAAATTTCCATTAAATCTTCAAAGCTCCATCTAAATTGCCACCCGTCACTTCTAAAATTTCCAGTAAATCTTGAAGCTCCTCCTCCATCCACCAAAATCTTGAAGCTCCTCCTCCATTTAGGTTGCCATCAGGTATTTTTTTTTTTGAGTAAATTAGATGTCTTGTTATGGTGGAGTGGCTTGGTGAGCAAAAGGCCCAAGAAAAGATGAAGCATGCCTTGATCAGTGACTTCAACTAAGCTTTCTTCATGTGTCGTGTAATCTGAGTTTGCTACTAGTCTTGGAGATCACTGCCACTGGAGGTTGCAGATGAGTTTTTGTTTGGGCGTGACTCATCATTATAAAATATTAATTTAAAATGTATAAAATTTTTTAATTTATATATAAAATATTAATTTAAAATGTATAAAAATTATTAATATCTATATAAAATTAATAAGATGAAAATTATATTTAAAATGTAAATATTAATTTCTATATAAAATAAAAATAAATTTGATAAAAATTCTATTTTGATATATAAATATTAATTTTTATTTGAAAGAATCTTGTTTAAATAATATATATTAAGTTTTAACTAAAATTTCCTATATATATTATTCCAAATTAAATATTGAATTTTATTATAATTAAATTAAGTTAAATATTGTGATAGTATTAAGCACTGTGTTTGTGGTTGAATGACATGACTTAAGTTGGAATCGATTCTATCTCTCATTTATGCTACTTTTATAGTTATAGTTTATTTAGTAAAGTTGTTATATTAATATATTTTATATTTAATTTTTTATAGGTGACAACGTCAAGTGCTGAAGAGAATACGAGAACTAGTAATGTCTTTATTGTTCCAACGTCAAGCGAGACTACAATTGACAAAAACAAAAAGCGAAAAGGAAATAGAGTTAGGTCTAAAGCTTGGAACCATTTTGAAGTTTTTGAAGTTGAAGGTCAGAGAAAGGCTAAGTGCAAGCATTGTCAAAAGGTATTTCTTTATGATCCAAAAAGAAATGGTACTAGTTCATTGAAATATCATTTAAGTAGATGTGAGAGTAATCCAGAAAATGGGAATGAGTCTAAGCAAATGAAATTAGGCTTGCAATCATGTGCTAGTAGGGAACTTGGTAGCTTAACTTCTTAGAAATTTGATCAGCTTATTGCTAGGAAAGCATTAGCTATATTAATAGTTGAGTGTGAATTGGCCCTGAAATTTATTAATCATCCAAGTTTTAAGAAGTTCTTATCTCAAATTTGTCCTCAATTTCATATTCCCTTTAGAAGAACATTGACAAGGGACATGTATGAGATGTTTTCTAATGAAAGAAAGAAACTAAGATTGAAGTTAAAGCTTAATTATTCTAGAGTTTGCCTTACTACAGATACATGGACTTTTATTCAAAAAGTGAATTACATGTGTGTTACTGTGCATTATATTGATAATCAATGGAACTTGTGTAAAAAAATAATTAGCTTTGTTTCAATTACTAGTCATAAGGGGGATGATTTGAGTCAAATGATTGGAGAGTGCTTAAGTGAATGGGATATAGATAATATGATGATAATAACTTTGGATAATGCAACTTCAAATAATGCTGCTATGACTAGCTTTAAAAGGAAAATGGCTAAATGGAGTCCAACACTCGTGGGGGGTAAATATGTGCATATAAGGTGCGTAGCCCACATTGTCAATTTAATTGTTACAGAAGGGTTTAGAGATATTTCAGATTCCATTGATAAAGTTAGGAGTGCGGTGAAATATATAAGGGCATCACCATCTAGGTTGGTTAAATTTAAAGAATGTGTAGTAAAAGAGAACATTGAGTGTAAAGCATTATTAGCTTTAGATTGTACAACTAGATGGAATTCCACATATCTCATGCTAGATAAAGCGGAGAAATTTGAGAGGGCTTTTGAAAAGTATGATGAAGAAAATAGGTCCTACAAGTATGATTTGATGAGAGATGATAAGATTGATGGTAAGTATGTGGAAATAGATTGTAGGCCAAATTCAAAGGATTAGGAAAATGTAAGGTGATTTTGCAAGTTCTTGGAAAAATTCTATAAGTTAACTTTAAGAGTGTCAGGGACTAAATATTGCACTTCTAATACCCTTTTTCATGAAATTTCAGAAGTGCATATTTTGTTGAAGGAGCTAGAAAATAACAATGATGATTTTGAGTTGGCAACAATGGCAAAAAGAATGAGAACTAAATATGATAAATATTGGGGTGAACCTGAAAACAATAACATGTTGATTTATATTGCAATTGTTCTTGATCCTAGATATAAACTAGATTACATGGAGTATGCTTTGATGGAGCTTTATACGGAAGAAAGAGGCTTGCAATTCACTGCAAAATTAAAATTAGCTACTTATGAGTTATTTGCAGAATATAAAAACAAGGTAAATCATTTAAATGAGGTTGGAAGTTAAAAGGATGCTCTTAAAAGTTCTTGTCCAATTGAGATTTCTAATAAGGATCAACCAGCTTTATTTAAAGGATATAAGAACAAAAAATCTTGTGGAGATAGCAAGTCTGAATTAGATAAATATTTGAATGAGGATTGTGAGGAAATCCTTACCTTAGATGTTTTAGGTTGGTGGAAGGTTCATGCTCCTCATTTTCCAGTGTTATCCCAAATGGCATTAGATGTATTAGCTATTCCAATTTCTACTGTGGCTTTTGAGGCAGCATTTAGTACATGTGGTCAAGTACTTGATCCATTTAGGAGTTCTTTGACTCCTAAATTAGTCGAGTTGTTGGTATGTTCTCAAGATTGGCTTCGCACCTCATATGATGAAATAAATGTTGAGGAAGATATGGAAGATGTTGAACAACTTGAGAAGGGTAAGATTTTCATTTCTTTAACTTGTTCATATTTTATATTTGGTTTATTCTTTCTTTTATAAATATTAATGAATTATTGCTTTTATAGCTATGGCAGAAGTGACAATTGAAGCCTTAGAAATGGAATCATCAAATACTATAAATACAAATTAACATTGATTCCAATGTTTGGTTTTTTAATGCATTGTTAGGTATGATTTGTTATACTTATTTATTTATGGTTTAATTATTAAAATGATTTGATGTTTGGATTATAATTCTTAAACTTATCTAGTTTATGATTTTATTTTTCAGGTTGATTAAAGGCTACAAGTATGTTTGATTTGCTCAAGTTAAAGAGATTTAGAAGTTCTTATAAATCTATGTTGTATTTCTTGTACTCCATCATGCAATTTTATAAATATATGTTGTATTTCAAATTCTTATTAAAGTTTGTAATGTCATATGTTTTGTATTGAATTTAATTCAATTGCACATAATATATATTTTATATGTATAATGTGACTACCTATAAAATTAAAAATTATCTTCTAGTATTCAATTATAGTATTATACAAGTTAATTTTAAGTGGTTATAAGGTAACCAAGTAGTAAATGTAATAGGATTTTTAATATTAATATTTAATATAACTTATTAATATATGTTCTATGATGAATTTAATTTAATTGCATATATTATATATTTTATATGTATTATTTGAATACATTTAAAATTGACATTTATCTTTTAGTATTCAATTGATGATATTAAATTATTTTAATCTAATACAACTATAGGTTATTTTAATTTTTATTGTTATTTATGTGAAATTTTTAGTTAAATGGTTAAGTCAAGAGGTTTCCGATCAGTTAATCGGTTAACCGGTTAACCGAATTTAATTTTGGTTTGGTTCGGTTCGGTTAAACAGTAGGATTCGGTTAAAAAATCTTATATTTGATCGGTTAATGGTTAATGAATTTTTTAAAAAATTGGTCAGTCGGTTAACCGACCGACCAAATGCTCACCCCTACTTCTCCACATCATTTTATCCCCAAACTGATGGACAAACAAAACATATCAATATCTTACTGGAGCTATATCTATGACATTTTGTAAGTGCTAATCAGAAGGATTAGGCCAAGTTATTAGATATTGCTCAATTCTCTTACATTTTTTAATGCAATGAATCTACTTAATAAAGCCAATTCAAGATCGTAATAGGCAACAACCACTTACTCCACATATAATCACTACAGGCTACACGGGAACTAGCCCTTCAGCGTATAAATGGGTGAAAGGATGACATAAGCAATTTGATGTTGCATGGGTATACTTGGAGAAGGCCTTTGAAAGAATGAAGAAATGGACGGATAAAAAGAGAAGGCTACTAGAATTCCAAGTTGGTGACTTGGTAATGGTGAAGCTGGCAACCACCCAGTTTAAGGCCTATCGACAAGCGCATAAAGGATTGGTTCATAAATATGAAGGACCGTATCCTATTATTGAAAAAGTGGGAAAGGTGTCTTATCGAGTTGAATTGCCACCACAACTAAAGATACATCCCATCTTCCATGCAAGTTTTCTCAAACCTTATCATGAAGATAAGGATGATCCTAGTCGAGGTCAGTCAAAGCAAGCATCACCGGTTGTGGTAACCTCATTTGAGCATAAAATTGAAGAAATACTTGCAAATAGACTAGTGCGGCAATGAGGAATTCTAGCTCATAAAAAGTTTCTTATCAAGTGGAAGGGACTGCTTGAGATTAAGACTTCATGGGAGAAGGAAGTAGAATTATGGTAATTCAAGAAGGAACTCAAGGAATACAAAGTCAAGAGACTTGACGAGGGCGTCAAGGATTTCAGTAAGGGAGAATGTCATGGCCCAAGAAAAAGAAAATAAATATGGCAGCCCAGTCCAACTGCCATGGCCCAATCTGCAAGCCCAGAAGGGGAATTATAAAGCAACTTCCTAGAAGCTTCCTCCTTTAATAGGGTGGTTGACACCCATTAATGAGGTGGTTGGCAAAGTGGTTGGGAATTAATCTCCACCATTCATTATGGAGTAGGTAGGAATCGATCTCCACTATTCATTGGGGAGGCATAATGGCTATAAATACCAATAGAAACCTCATTTGTAAATCACACCTTAGAAATTCACTTCTTTCCTTTGTAAGCTTATTGTAAGCATTCTTAAGAGCTCTTAGCTCTCAGGTTCTAGCTTTGTATAACTATTTTTATGGGAATAATATTTCTTTTTGACTTATTTCTTTAATCTTCTGCTTATTTGCTTGCTAAGGCATTTCGGGTTGGCTGACTTAGTTCGATTTAGCGGAGTAACACGAACTAAGGCCACACGTTAGCTCATGTTACCTCGCTAAACCGAACTAAATCAACCAACCTGAAATGCCTTAGTAAGTAAATAAGCAAAAGATTGAAGAAATAAGCCAAAAAAGAAATATTATTCCCATAAAAATAGCTATGCAAAGCGAGAACTCGAGAGCTAAGAGCTCTTAAGAATGCTTACAAGAAGCTTACAAAGGAAAGAAGTGAATTTCTAAGGTGTGATTTACAAATGAGGTTTCTATGGGTATTTATAGCCCTTCCACCTCCCCAATATACGGTGAAGATCGATTCCTACCTACTCCATAATGAATGGTGGAGATTAATTCCCAACCACTTTGCCAACCGCCTCATTAATGGATACCAACCACCCCACTAAAGGAGGAAGCTTGTAGGAAATTGCCTTGAAATTCCCCTTTTAGGTTGTTGTTGCTTCCTCTTCATTATCTTCTTTCTTCTTCTTCTTATTCTTTTTATTCTTTCTATCCTCATTCTTTTCATCCTTTCTTCTTAAATCTATTTTTTTCAATTATTTGTTATATAATTTTCTTTAATTTTTTTTCATTTTTTACTATATTTTTATTTGTTTACTTTCATGGTAAATATAAATAAGTAAATATATACCATAATATATAATATATATGGTATATATATTATATATTTATTTATCAGTATATATTTATTTATTATATATATATTATACAATAGGGAAGATATATTTACATGTCATATATACTGTACAATATGGTATATATTCATATACCATATATTATATATCATATATATGGTATATACATATTTTCATATATCTATAATAGTAAAAAAATAAAAAAAGAGAAACCTAATTTAAGGCAAGAAAAGAAAAGGAAATAATCAATTTTATACACACATAAAGAGAGACAAATAAGAAGAAAAAGAAAAAAAGATAAAGGAAAAGAAATAATATATGAATAAAAAGAAAAAAAAGTAGCTGATGTAAACGAAGAAAATAAAGTATTAAAGAAAAAATAAAAAAAATGTGAAGTAGAAGAAGAAAACATGAAGGAGAATGAAAGTGAAAAAGAGAAAAGAGAATTAAGGAGTAAGGAGAATGAAAAAGGAAATGGAATTAGAAATTTGAAAAATGAAAATTTAGAAAAGAGAAAAAAATAAAAAGAATAAAATATAAAAATAAAGATAAATATGTAATTTTACTAAAAAATTGATAATATTTTAATAAAAATCAAAATTACATGAATTTAAAATAAAACTTTTAAAATATAATATGCGTTATCATTTTTGTTAAAATTGTAAAACATAATTTATTTTTTCACTTCCAGTTAATTATTAAAATTATTTCAACAAAAAATAATCTAAAAATAAAAAAAATATATAATTTTTTTACCAATAGAGGACCCCATTAGGCTCCTTGAACTTTGACCACGGGAAAATGAATGGACCAATAAAATAAAATGAAAAAATGAAGTAGGATCAGATTTTGTAACGTTAGCTTATATCTGCCTTGTTTTTAAATCTCCTTTCTTCCCCCTCCTTTATTACTAGCCGTTACTTATTACTTCCTCTCTCTCCCTCCCCCCTTCCATGGCAGCTTCTCTGGATTCATCCTCTCCTGCTCCTACCCACATCCACAAGGTTCTAATTTTTCTTCCTTTTCCTTTTCTTCTTCCTTTTTTTGCCAAGTCTTTTGATGGGTACGTACTCATGTGGTGCATTCTGGTTTTTTTTTTTTGGGTTTTACAGGAGATTATGGTTTCTTCTCCAATCTTCAGTCCTGCCTCTGATAAGCGTTTTTGGAGCTCTTTTCGTACCAGAATCGATTCTCTCCTCGAAAATCGTAAATGCAAGGCTTGCGTTTCCCAGGATCAGCTTAATTCCAATTCCATGGTCAGTATTTTTATTTTTATTTTCTTTTTGCATTGATTCTCAGTTTTCAATTTTCTGTTCTGGCAAGTTTGGAACCTTAACTGATGGGGTTCTTGTTCTTTTCTTTTCTGGGCTCTTTTAGAGTGCAGGAGGATCTGATCGAGCTAAGAGATTGAAAGAAGATTCTTTGCTTTTGATTAGAGGATTTGATTCCGTTGCTCACAGTCTCTCTCAACTATCTAACAATCTTGACAATGCTCTTCAGGTTTGAACTTTCGAAACTTCATGATTCTGTCATAAATAATTAATTAATGAAACTAATCTTCTCCATCTCCAGGGAGCCAAATTTCTAGCTGAACCTCCCACTTTGCGCCAAATATTTCAAAGCAATCTTGAGGACTACGAGATTGAACAAGACGATACAGAGAAGCCAAATCATGGAGAAAAAGAAGAAGTAAAACAAGAAGGCGAAGGAGAAGAGAATAATAATCAAGGATTGAAAAGGAAGTTTGATCAAACTTGTAACTCTGTAGATGAAGAAAGCCATTCACGCAAGGAAACTGAACAGAATCTAAAAGATGATAAGTTGAAAAAAGCCAAAAATGTTGGTGCTCTCCTTCTGCTCATTACGATACTTGATCTGTACTTGTGGTCTGTACTAAGTGCTTATTCTGACTTTCAGTTTGTTTGTTTCAAAAATTTGCAGCTTGCAGTTTCAATGGCAGCAAAAGCAGCTTCACTGGCCAGAGAACTAAAGTCATTGAAATCTGAATTATGTTTCCTGCAAGAGAGATGCTCACTTCTTGAAGAAGACAACAGGAAACTTCGAGACGGGTTCTCTAAAGGAATCAGGCCAGAAGAAGATGACTTGGTAAGAAGAATTATTTGTGGGTTTATAAATTATATATATATATATGTAGTTGAGGCTTGATGGATTGGTATCATGATAATGTGAATAACAGATGAGGCTTCAAATGGAGGCACTGCTTGCCGAAAAATCTAGACTAGCAACTGAAAATGCAAACCTGACCAGGGAAAATCAATGCCTTCAGCAGCTTGTAGAGTACCATCAAATCACCTCACATGATCTTTCTGCATCTTATGAGCAACTCATCCAAGGAATAAGCTTGGACTTTTCTTCTCCATTAAAGGAAGAAGCAGATGACAGTGACATGGAAGATTTTCAAACACCTGGGGCAAATGCTTTTGCCTTGTCCGCTTCTCTTGACAAGTGTTTTCAGGAAGAAAAACAGTAAGCTGAGACTCATCATTTTGATTTGGGATTTTTGAATTCAGCTCCAGGAAAGCTAAGCCTAGGCCTGTTAAACATAAAGCTTATGTAAATTTTGTATTGTTTTTGCCTACGATTATGGTGTAGTGACACTTTCTCCAAATAAAGAAAAACGTTTTTCTGCTCTCTTGTTCTTCATGAATCAGCATAAGCTGTGAGAAACAATGATTATTCAGGATTAAGATCTCTGGAAGAATCAAAGTGGCGTTCATTTCAGTTAATACCACAATTTGACAATAACAGAAGCTCCTGCCCAAGCTACTAGTCATCTAATAAAACTTGTAATATCATAACGACAAAATGGAAAGGGTGCCAATGCACCAAACAGTTGCACAAAATTTGAACAGCTCGATACATAGTGTCGAATCCGCTGATCATGTTGGCGCATCAGTCTTACCACAACACAAGCGTTTCATGTTTCTTTTGTCACTTTGTCACTTCTCTTTCTCTTGGAAGAACTCTTGCATCCACGATCAATTTCAGCTGCTGCTGCTGCTTCAGCTGCATGTCGTATTTCCCCAGATATTACATTTATAGCTGCCTCAGTTGCTCTGGTCAGACTTGAGCAGAAGAACATATCCTTCAGCTTCTCTAGCACTTCAGAAGTAACAAGAATCCCCTTCTCATACTGCATAATTGATTAAATATGCCAAAAATGTGCTTGTAAATAGTGGAGAAAAAGTTTGCAATTATGCTCTCAGGTAGTAGTAATTGTAAAATAACTGCAATTGTCGACAAAAAGTTCAGTAGATTAAAGAGCAGGGAAGGAAGGAGATCAGAAAACATACAACTTCAATTTTTCCAAGAGCATTTTCCAACTTCCCGTTAAGCTGGTTATTTTCAGCCATTAAAGCTTCAACCTAATGATAAAGACAGAAAATTAAATGACAGCCAAATTAATGGAATCTATTTCATTTGAAAAAAAACAACACTTTAACCTTCTTTTGGGATTCAATATATAAGCTTTTGTATGTGATATCCCCCATACCAGAGCCCTCATTATACATAGATTTCCCCATCACCTGCAACAAATTCCAAAAGTTGTTGCATAAAGTCATTCCAATGTTGAAGATAGACAAGGAAGCTAAGAAAATGGAAAAATTCGGTACCCTGGAAGTCAATGCATCCATTTCCATTTTCTGCGCCTTGAGAAGTTGTAAGATATAGTTGATTTTTGCATTAAGGGTTTTCTCATCCAAAGTGGGGTTGGGGTTATGCTCCGGCAGTGTGTCATCTGCAGGATCATCTTCTTCCTCACTTTCACTGACTGTTATCTCTGCAAAAATACGCTCAATATTCTGGGTTTCTGTACTCATAACGGTTTTTGTATTCGTATTTTGCAGACGTAAAGATCGCCTAACTCCAGCAGGGGTTTTATTCAGGACCGTCGTTATAGAAGATGTTTTGTTTGCTTCTTGTAGTTCCACCCTCTCCAGGGTAGGATATACTCTTTCAGTTTGTATGTCTACTTTTCCAGACGGATAACTGTTTTCAGGCTCCACCAAGCCTTCAACAGAGGGATTCACATTTCCATCCTGCAGTAGAATAAAAGATCAAATCCTTTCCAATCACAAGACTTTTGTCTGTCAAATCGGAAAACAATTCTCAGACAGACTTGGTCCATCAGGTAGAATCGTAGGTTAATCAATGAAATTACCAACCATGTTGGTTTTTATCAGATGTATTCATTGATAATCGTCCTTAATACTCTAATCAAAGTAATTATAACATTTAATAAAAACCCGACAGCAGATAAACTAGACCTACACCCCCGAATTTCTCGTCAAAAGTGCTTATTAAACAAATCAAGAGAAAGAACTCCAAGCAAACATGCACCACACAAAGAAATCATCCCTCAGTATCCATAATCTAGCGATCCATGCCTTCCGTTTCTTCTTCATTATCAATTTTCTTGAATGATTATCATTTTTACATGCCTAAATTATACACTAAACATGGCCAAACTCCATTACAAAACGAGCTTTTGAATGATAAATAACATACCCAAAAGATGACTATTCATGAAAATTATCAAGTAGAAGGTTAAAGGTGAAAACTTTTGAACCCCCAGCAGAATGACAGTTATCACTCAATCAACTGATTTTACAAAGATTATGCCTTTCAGAAAGAAACTCGGACGCTCAAAAGAAAAAACTATCTACAATCACAATTTCAATTTTTTAAAAAAACAGCCAACAAATTAACGAATGAAAATCAGACATGCATGCAAACCATAATCATGGCCGGAAAAATACCCAGAAAAAATCACGAAAAAGAAAGATCAGAAAAGACTACCTTTCTTCAAAAGACAAGAGAAGAAGGCATAAGACAAAACACATGAATCACAAACATGAGCAGTGCACAGGTCTTATGAGCTACAACGGACTGTATTGATGTAGAAAAAGAAGAAGAAGAATACAGAGAAAAATGGTGTCTTGCCTTGTGTAACGTATCTGCATGCTTGGAAGAGGAAGGTTTCCTTCCCATTTTCTCTCCTTTTATGCCTTTTTTGGGTATTTTGATCAGAACCAGAATCAAAAGAATGGATTTCTAAGACGAGAGTTCAGGGAGAGTAGCAAAAGAAAAAGGTTTCAACTTTGTAGGGGCAATTTCGTAATTTCAGTGGTGCGTGTAGGTCATTCATACGTCCTGTTTTTCTTCCCTATTAAATCAGTTTTAATAGCATTATATATATAAGAAAATTTTTAATTCTATATCCGATTAATAATTTAACTTAATGTAATATTTATATTTACATAATTATTACTATGAAATTAAACTATTATTCCTGAAATTAATAAATCATCTCACTAAATAATTTGAAGATTATTTATTTTAAATTTAATTTATTTATTACATAAATTTATTTAACAAATGAAATAAATTCTAATCAAAATTAGATATTGAAGATTAAATAAGTTATGAATTATGTAATATTTAGGCCTCTTGATTATAATTGATTGGTTTAATTTTTACAAAAAAAATGATTTATTCATTTAATACGGCTAATAATTGAAGCAATAAAAAGAGAAAAAAGTGATAAACAAAAAGCATAATTCCCCCATAATATATAAAAATTGTATTGTTAAGTAATTTTAGTTGTTTTAGAATTGCTATACAAAAAATAACTTATAAAAAAAAAGGTTTATATTATTTTAAACTTAAAAGTAAAATAAACAAAAACAACTAAAAAGGAAAACTATTATTTGTAGAAATAACATGTTTTGAGAATTTATGCAAATATGACAGAAAACATTAAAAAAACCATAAAAATAAAATCAAAAATACAAAATTAAAAACTTCAAAAACACTATAATCAATCCATCATAATTCATAATGGCTCATATGCACGATTTTTCAATGCTACATTTTTGTAAAATTTTAAAAACCAAAAAAATAATATTCATAATAATATTTTTTAAAAAAATTATAGAATAAGATTAGATTTAATAAAAGATTTTGAAAAATGAAAACCCCATCCTAAGAAAATCGTGCATATAAAATAAAGATCAAACATACAAAGATCATATTAGTATAATATAAGCTTATTAAATATTTGCAAGAATCATAAAATTATAATAAAAAAAAAGAACAACTTAAGAAAAAGATAAACATAAAAAAAAAAAGGATAATATGTGTGAAGAAGGAAACGACAGATGAAAGGAACGATCAATCGGAATACATTTAAAACATCTTTCTTATAAAATTCTACATGGTATCAAAGCTATACAGCTCTTATTCATGGCAGAAGGTGTTGATCTTCTGAATCAAGCCACCGGCCACACCAACCCCACTAGCCAGGATCAACCCGGACAGGTCCTCGTTAGTGTATCCCTCAATGGAGCCAATTACATCGCCTGGAGCAGATCTATGCTGCACGCTCTGCGAGCAAAGGACAAACTTAGTTTTGTGGATGGATCGAATCAGGTACCTACAGAGGAAACACAAGAATATGAGAGATGGAGGAGGAACGATTCAATGGTTATATCATGGCTACTTAATTCACTATCAAAAGACCTGGTAGAATCCTTCATTTATGCTACGTCAGCTCAGGCACTCTGGGATGATTTAAGCGAGAGGTATGGAGAGAGCAACGGACCTATGTTGTACCAAATCAAAAGGGAAATCAGCAACCTTCAGCAGAATGAAATGACAATAGCAGTCTACTTTACTAAACTCAAAAGGCTATGGGAAAAACTAAATGTGCTCAGGCCACTACCCACCTGCAAATGCGATACCAGGAACAAGTTAATGGAGTATGACAGCAGTGATAAGTTACTACAGTTTCTTATGGGTATGAATGAAGCATATGACCATGTTAAAAATCAAATTCTGTTGATGGAACCACTACCAAGTGTTAACAAGGCCTACTCAATGGTGCTAAGCGTAGAAAAACAAAGGGAGGTTCAGAATGGGCACCAAACAACTCATGCATTGAATGTTACAAGGCAGCAAGGACAGAGGAATGCAACCAGATTTCAAGCAAGAAGACCATTTGAACGAAGGGAAAGAGAAAACACAAAATGCACTCACTGCAATATGACAGGACACACAAAGGAGATCTGCTTCAAAATACATGGCTATCTTGAATGGTACACGGAGCTCAAGAAGAAAAGAGAAAAGGTTAACATGACACTCGACAGTCCACTCGACACAAGCAACAATCCAACAGATGTCAATATTGAAAACATTATACAACGCGAGGTGGAGAAATATATACAAAAGCAGGGCACAGGAGAATGTAGCAAGGCAGTTGATTATGCAGGTAAGTATTCATTATCGTGTTTTAATCCTTCTTTTAATTTGTCTGGAAATTGGATAGTGGACACAGGAGCTACATCACATATCACAAACAATGTCCAAAACCTTATCAGCTACACAAAAGCAAAAGATAAAGTTTACATGCCTGACGGAAACACACAGGAAATATCATATATAGGACAAACCAGATTGCACCCCAATGTTATATTGCATGATGTTTTACATGTGCCAAACTTCCATCATAACCTCCTTTCAATAAGCAAATTAACAAGCCAAAACAACATCAATGCCATTTTCCTTTCTAACAAATGCATTTTGCAGGACCCTATCACCCATGAAGTTATAGCTACTGGTCACTTACGAGATGGATTATATGTCTTAGACAGAAGAAAGAATGAGTCATGTAATAAGATTATGCAA